>NDXZ01004302.1:0-19582 GCA_003055125.1 Paykullia maculata | reverse complement strand
TCCTTGTAATTTGTGCGGTTTTTTAATCGACCCGCCCTAATATATATGCATAAAAAAAGTTAAAAACAAATAAAAAATATGTAGGTATTTGGTGATAATAGCAATAACAACAATAAGGAGTTAAATTTATTTCTTACTACGTTTAACCCTACGGTCAATGACCAAAAATATATACGTAAGTCAATGATCGGATACCCTGGTACCCCTTTGTATTTGTTTGTACCTTTATATTAAATATTATGTTTTCGCATTAAATATTTTTTTAAATTTTTAAAATCATCTTTGTTGTATTAATCCGTGTTTATTTTTCATACCATATCACATAAAAATACACAAAAAAATGATTTTTGCAGAAGCTCAATTAGCCCAGTTTTATTTTTATAGTCTACAAAAGCTGCAAAATATTAATTTTTTTTGTGTCAAAAAAAGGTAGTTGTCTTTTTTTGTTTATATCTCAGCCAGTTATCGATAGATATTGCTAGTTTTCAATTTAATTTTTTTGGGAATATTTCTAAAAATTTAATTCCACATACAATTCGTAGGTGTCGAATGTTAAACTGTTTTACACATTGATATAAATAATAATATTATTTTTGTTTGTTTTTTAAATGTTTATAAACACCCTTATTGCGAAGAACTGAAGTTTTATTGCGATATCTTTATTATTACAGAATGGCGAGCATTTTTAAATTGAAAAAGTTATCCGAGTACCCGGTCGTTGACCGTAGGGTAAAGTTTCGCTGCCACTAAATACTTATTAAATTTTAATTTTTTCTTTTAATTAAGACGCAGTTCGAGAAACGTTTATATGCTGACTATCATTTTCTGGAATGCGCTGAACATTTTGCTATTTTTTATTGAGATTAGAAAACAATTTTTAAATCTCTTCGGCAGCAACATACGAAAAATTTCTTCTTCCATATATTTATAAGCACATTCATAAAACGAGAAAGCATCTCGTAATATTAATTTACTTGCTTTTAGAATTTGCCACACCTTTCTTTTCACAGTAGCACCTATTCCATCAACTGCACATTTACCATGGGATGTTGCAAAGAAGTTCTACAATAAATATTGGCAGCTAAATTCGTTTACAAAAGAAGGAATACTTTTCAAGATTAGTTGTTTTTGAATAGATCCCTTCTCCCATCGAAGATTATGTAAATAGACTTTTTTACCCATCTTAATAAAATTTTTATAATTATAAAGTAAACTCTGATGCATTTAATTGCAATTGTTGAACTTAAAATATAGTACGTGACAAACTTTGAAAGTTTAAATTTAAACAACAAAACTTGTTTGCAACAACTATCTTGCTTTGAACTTTTTTTTTTGATATATTTGCGACCGGTCAAATTCAAAGGTCGTAGAAAAATAAGGTTTTTGCACCATTTACGTGACATCAGAGTAGCATCCAAAGTAAGCCATAAAAAATAACGCTAATCGAACTCTATATTTTTTTATTCCTCATGGATCTTGTCTGTTGTTGTTGTTGTAACATTAATTTCTAAGTATATTTTGAATTTGAATTTTAATGGTTTTTTCCTCTTTGGCGTAATTTAAAAACAGTTGCGATAGCTTTTATTTTTTCAGTCGTGGTTGACATATTTATGGAAATGCCCATATGTGTTGTTCATAATTCATTTTATATGCAAATTTTTTTACTAAGTGTAAATATGTAAACTTACCACTTTAAAGAGTAAATAATTTTTAATGTATTAGTGTTTAAGGTTTAAAAAAAAATTTATTAAAAACTGTATATGTTGAATGTAAAGTAAAATTTTAATAAACCGTAAATTAATTAAGTTTTCATTTCATGTATTAAGCAAGAAAAAAAGTACATATTTAAGCTCTATATATTTAAGCTAAACATCACTTAAACTAAAAATCCAAGTTTTAGCCTTTTTTCACTTTAAAAAAAAATAGTAACAAAAAACAAACCCATTAAACGGCACTTAAAATTAATAGGATATCTGTCAAGTTTTCGAAAATTTATAGTTTTACACTTTACAAATTTATCTATTAAAAAAATCTTTTATTTATATCATTCTCTCTTTTAGTTTTTTTTTACAAGTTTTTTTCACAGCCTTAAAACAAAAATTACTGCTTAAAATCCATTAAAAAATACTTTCAAAAGTATTAGCACAAACTCCCATATAAACAAATGTACGAGTGTATACTTATGTTTGGTTTAACACATATGTTTTTAAACATATACATTAACATATATTTTTAATGTTTCTTGAAAAAAAAAACAAAAAACCAAAAATACGCTTATACTTGTGTATAGAAATACATTTGTTTCCATAATGCATGCTGTACATAGAAGAAATTAGGGAAAACCCTTAAAAGTACCAGCCAACCTACCAACCAACACATGCTTTTGGCTTTTTACTTAAGACAAATCATTACATTTGTTATGTTTTTAGCTTTTAAATACCGTAATTGTTTTTATCTTCCTCTTTAGCATTAGTATGTGAGAAATGTGTTTTTATTTTTATTTTCCATTTTGTTGCTTCTCTATAACTTATGGCCATTCTTTGGAGGGGTTAAAAAAAGCATCTAGCGGATGTTACTTGAATTGTCTTGGTGTGTAGAGAAAGAGATTTCTGGTAGTTGTTTAAATCATAGCTGTAATACGATTCACATTAAAGCGATTTACGCGATCTTATAAACCAAAGTAAACTCTAATAGTTCTGTTAAATTCTTGTCTGCAAATGTTTGTTTTAAGTTTAGTTAATTTTTAACTGAAACTTTTGTAAAAAATCTTGCTTTAAAGACATTTAAAAAAGGAGTTCTCCATGTTAGTATAAATAATATTTATTGAGTTGTTGTTAATTTTTCTAAATTTATATCTTTTGCATTCAACTTCGATCACCTTTGCTTGACAGCAATTTCTGGCAGCCGACTGGTATTGATAAATTGTTTACCCGGCTGAACTTTTTTTTTAAAAGATTAAGGTGAATACGTGGCTGATTTATGCCATCTCAATGAAATAAATTTATTTTGTATTGTGTCAAAACAAATTTCCCGTAGTAGGATAACATCCGGTCTTTATTTTTACATTATTTTAGAAGTTATTTAAGGTGTTAGGTTTTTATTCTAGTAAATGTTTTAGTTTTACCTAAAAAATTTATAAAAAAAAAATGTTTATATATATTTAAAAAAGAATAATTTCCAAGTTATTTTTACACATATCCAATATTCATAAGTTTTTAATAAAAAAGTTTTTTAATGTAATAAAACAAAGATAACACAACTGAAACTACAAATTATTGTAAACATTAATTACACAAATTGTCACATTGTGTTTTTATTGGTTTATCTTGTAAAGCAAATGAGAAAAGAGTTTGATTTAAAGATATATGAGCTTTTGAGGATGCCCCTTTAAAAGTATTGTCTAACTTTTTTAGAAAGTAATCCTTTAAAAAGTTAAAAGTTGGAAAAAAGCACATTATAATGTTTTTTTTAAATAAGAATATCTTTTATAAGTCTTGAAATCATTAGGTTACTTTACATGTGCTGATAAATGAAAGTTCCAAAGCAATGAAGAGAACTTACTTTCTAGTATATGAGATTAACTTAAAAAAACTCTCTGAGTTAAACAAGCAAAATTCGTTCTTCTCTCTTTATATCTGTTAGTCGGCCAGTCAATCTGTTTATAAACATCTTATAATCAAAGTATAAAACACAATCCTGAGTTTATTTCAATGAAATTTACTTTACACGGCTTTTGAACATACAAATTATTTTAAACATTAACGGCCGTATCTATAACGAAAAACTAGAAACTACGTATACATCGCACACAACTTTGTGCTCACTAGCAAGCTGATTTGGCTAAGCAGAGTGTTGGCAAAGAGTTTATTTATAATGAATATCAAGCAACCAATAATAAGAGTTTGATTTTAAGTTAACATGAGTTTAGCAGAGTGGATAAAAAATACATTAAAAATGACACTTATGCTAACTCCATGCTACATTTTTGTTATAAATACGGCTGTAAATCATTTATGCTGTCTGATGGCTCCCTTGGACATAAGACATAAAAACAGACTTGGAAAGGCAAAGCTTGCGTATGGTACACTAAATGTTGTTTGGAGCTCCTCCGAATTCTTTATTGGCGCCAAAATCTAAATATTTACAGGATTTTTAATTCCATACTTCTATACGGCAGCGAATCGCGGAACGCCGCACCGAAGGATGTTGGTACTATCCAGTCAATCAATCAGGTCGATTGGCCGCAGTTGGGTCGAAATAAAACAAACAGCTCTTGATAATATTTCTTGGAATAACCTGGTAATGATCCAAAATTCCTTATAGGAGCTTCCTTATAGTAACTTCATATATTCGGAATTAAAAAAAAAAAATTACTAAAACAAATTTAATATTAGCACAAATATACTTATGGAAATATTACAAAACAGTAAAGAACTGGCATCAATTAAAAAAATTCATTTAATTAAATTACATAGATTACATATTACAGTTGATGCTGGGCTTCTACAAAAAAACTATAAAATAATCCTTTTGATTTGATTGGTTTTGTTTAATAATATTAAAAATAAATTTAAAGAACCAAGTTCTTTTATTTTAACATTTTCGTCATTTTTTGTTTCCTTAAATGAAAATATCATAAGGTTTTACAATTGTCCTAAAACACACAACGAATCATGACAATATAAGTTTTCACATTAAATTCTATAGAAAAATTTTTAATTGAAATATGTTTTAAGTTATTCATATTGTAATTTATTTTGTGTATGCTCTAATCACACATACACTTATGTAAAACGATTGGTTAAATTTAAAAACCCTTGTATTAAAATCATTAAAAATTCTAAATGAGTTTTACAGATTTGAAATGGGAAAAATGAAATGATTGGCATAAACTTTACATACAGACAGTGACAATTAAGGCTAAAAAATAGCATAAGATGAAATATTATTAGTCTTAGTTCATATATAGTACTTTTTATATTTAAATAAAACGGATTTCTATAATGTCCTTTAGGAGGAGAGACAATATTTGGCATTAAAATATATATAGAGTTATTTGTCTGTAGATCACTTTGACATAATGTGTCAGAACGTAAGCAAATGTTCTGCTAAAGTATTGTGACATTTTTATTTGCATGTTTTGAATAGACTTTGACATTAATATTTTAAGGAGTTTTTTTACTTAATTATAAATATTTTATTATTTTGACAAAATCTTAATTTGTTTTTACAGATAATAATTTTTAATTTTATTCTAACTCAAGTTCCATTATAAATTTATATTTATTGTAATGGTAAGTTCAAAGGCTGGGGTAGTCTTAAAGTCTTCTAATGCATCCTCGAACCTTAGGTGAATAATAAGACTTATAATCTGTTACAGGGATAATAAAACTATATGCATTTAATTCTAATAAATTACAACAAAAAATTTTTATTGTAGTGTCAACGATGTTTCTAAAGCTTCTGAAAATGGAATGCCAAATTGGACCGAATTCTCGCATTCGAAGGCTATAAAAATTTTACTCGAACTAGTTGCGTATTTCCATTACTTTTAGTAAAGGAGTTTTAATAAGAATTTTTACAATTTCGGTCCCTATCGAACACAAAAATATAGTCTTAGATATCGGTTGGTACAAAGGCTGCCTTAATAACACGCATCGTTATCTGATTTACCACTGATTGTATTCGGCACACTTCCCATTATTGATTTCGATTAACTTGTTGTTTTCCATATAAGATGGCCCTTAATATGGCACAAGTTGTAGTTGAAATCTTGATCGTTTGGCAGATTTATTTCATATAAGATGGCCCTTTATATGGTACAAGTTGTAATTGAAATCATGATCGTTCGGATTCTAAGGTTCTAAGATCCAAGATGCTAAGATATTACATTATATTATTGATGAAAAGAGTTAGACCAAAAGCTACAGAGGAAACAGTAAACCAAAAGGTTGCTTAATACTTATTTTCAAAGAAGGTAGAATCCTATTTTCATACTAAAATTTGCATGGGAAGTACAACAATGACATTTGGGGCTTAAAATTTTTAAATGACGCCACTTTTTAAGCTAATTTTGTTAAAAAAAACCGGCCTTAGCTTTTGATGTTTTGTAGTCGTTAGTGTGATTGTTCTGCACCCAGAGAAAAAACATGGTTGAGTATGGTCACGGTAATATAATCACAGGCAATTTAAAAATTCTATGATTACTGCAATCATTTTATGATTGCCACAATCATATATATGGATAAAAGAATCATTATATGTTTGTCCAAACTATAAATTTTGTTACAGATAATCATATATATGATGGTTTTAAAATATATATGATTATCCGTAACAAAGTTTATAGTTTGGACAAACATATATTGATTCTTGCCAACCATATTATGATTATGGCAATCATATAACGATTGCTGTAATCATAGAATTTTAAAATTGTCTGTCATATTACCGTGACCATACTCAAGCATTTTTTTCTTTGCGTGTGGTATTAGTTTTAATTATGATGCCGAAAGCTTATTGAAATTTGTAATTCGTATCAAAATCGCCAAAACAATGATGCTTTTTTGTTAATATCATTCCAGCCGTTTGTTCGATAACTAGTATGTAAAGGTTTTTTCATGAATTTTGTTTTACTATATTTTTAAATAACTCTTTTCACTGTTGACAAAATTAAATTAATTTTTTTTGGTTAACACAAATCACTGGAAATGAATTTATCTAGCGGGAATTTTAAGACACCCTTAATATGCCAGAGACACAAAAATTTAATGCATATTTATTTGTATATGTTTGCCTAATTAAAACTAGGGTTTTTGACATTTGAGTTGGGTATAACCAACTTAAACCTTTCCCCCATATCCACTTATTGCTTCAATTGTATGCTATTTATCTCATCTTGTCTGTTCAAATTTTATATTTATATGTTGTTATGTTGATGATGAGTTCTTTCGGGTTTTTTTTCGCTTTAAAATCTTTTCACCTAATGCTGATTTAATTTTTGACTCTCACTCAGTCATTCATTCATTCGTTTGTTTGGTTGGTCGTTCATATGTACATTTTGCCAGTTCATTCATTTAGCACATTCATATCATGGAGCTCAATGTTGTTTAAGCATTTTAAACATGGTCAGTGAATTTTAATTAGCATTAACGGTTAAGCCAACTAAATGTTTGTGTATTTGCATGAAAAAAGAAAACAAAATGCATACACACACATACACAAAACAACTACCAACAAACATAAAATAAAAATTTTACAAAAAAATATCGAAACAAAATCCGCTAACTTGTGAAAAATTGTAATAAATACGCTAATAAATACATGGATACATGAACATACATGTTGATTTACGTTTGATGACGTGGAAAAAAGGGGTCTACCGCATACAGGCAAATATACCTCAGATATACATATACATACAGCTACCTACAAAGCAACAACTTTACACTGAAACATTTAAGTAAAAATGCCAGCATAAAAAGAATAAAAAAAAAATGCGAAGAGGCAAAATAAACGGTTGTTGTTTGAAAATGGATGTAACAGATGAAATGTATGCTCAGTGCGAAATTAGGCCAACTTTGGGCAAATCAAATAAAAATTTAAAAATTTGAATATTATCTCAATTGTGTTTTATTTTAAAGCGGATAATTTTATATTGAGAACATTAGTTAATTTAAATTAAGTTTGATTTTTGAAAAATTATTTTTAAAACATGGTTAAATTGAAGAAACTCATCGGGCATTATTTTCATTTTATAGTGCTCATAATAGTCAATCGGATCAAATAATTAGAGAAATTGTTTTGTTTGAATATGATTATACAAAAAGAAACGGTTAAGTATATTGCAAATACCCTTCTGCTTCGAAAAGAGTAACCATCTACCATAACAAATTTTAATAAATTCCTTTTTATTATTTTCAACAGACAGATGCTAATAAAATGTTAAATTAGTCACAAGAAGAAACGACTTAAATCGTTTATATATTTTAAATTCTTAACTAAATATTTCACAGCGTTGCATACAATGATAATGACAATGACACTCGCTGTATGTGGAGGGTATGAAAAACATACTAAATACAATTTAAAAAAATTTGATAAAAATACTTTACACTTACATTGTATTGAATTACATTCAAACTCGTTAAAATATTTAGTATAGAAAACGGGATGAAAAGAAAACTGAAAAATATGTACAATTTAGTTTCACTTAATGCAAATTAAAATCAATTTATCCCTTATCCCCTTCTTGACACGCTGATGATGTTACCCTTATTGAAATTCTTATATACTAAGATTAAAATAATACATTTGTGGCCACTGAAGTGTTATTTCTCAACATGTTGTTTATTTAAAGTTTGTTTGAGCTTAAATATTTTGTAATTGATTAAATTAAATCCTTAGATTTGATTATATTTGAAATTGATAAAATCAATGAATTGGTAAATTCCCAAAAATTGAGAGGGTAAAAACAATATCATTAAACTTAAAGAAAGAATGAAAATGAATGAAAGTTTTTTATATCAATTGCATATTATGACAACATTTTGTTGACAAAAACTCATTAATGTTAACGTAATGTCTAGACTGAAGAAAAATTTATTACAACACGTAGCGAAATGTTGACAGAATAGTTTTTTTTTTATTATTACCAGCTTATAAGAAAGTACCAAAAGCAATAAAAACAGTTGAGATGACGTTTAACATTATAACAAAATTGTGAATGCTTGATCTCAGAGAAATTTTTCATTATTTGGAATTACATATACATACATATTTAATCGTGTTTTATGTTCTTTAAAAGTGCAACATAAATCTTAAAACACGTATTTCACATCAAACAAATATAGGTTTTTTAATTAAATGTTTTTTTAACGTTTCTACTGCAATCGATCTTTGTATTTGTATTGTGAAGTTTTTTAATAATATAATAGTTGTAATTTTTAAATAATATAATAGTTGTAAGTTATCATCAGGGAAACCACAAATATGCTCTAAAAAAGTATTTTATGCGCATCATAAGTATATGCAGTAAAAACATAAAAATATGCCCTAAAAATTAAAAAAAAAATTTGGGAAAAAATTGTTTTTAATTTAAATAAAAAATAAAACAAACAAAACAAAACGGGAAACGAAAAAGCTTAATAAAAAAATTTAACTTCTAAAGATACCAGGTATCAGAACTAAATTGGGACCCAAATAAGACAAGATTTTTATTGGTAATTTTTATTGCCTTCGTTTTTTATGTTAATTTTTTCAAAATTAGTTTTAATAGCAAATTATGTATTGAAGTTTAAAAAACACATTTTTATGCACATAAAAAAATTGTTATTAAATATCAAAATCTGCACTAAATGAGTCAAATATACATTATTAATACTTTAACTCCGTCTCAAAACGTCGCAAAGGAAAAACATGCAATTGCATAATACGCTTTCTCTGGTTATCATTTTTTCAAATAAAAAAACTTACACAATAGTTATGTAGGATTTTTAAATTTTCACCATCGAGTCCTTCACTTTCCCATGTATTTCTAATCTTTTCACGTGCATTGTCATGTAATGTCTCTGTTATTTTTATACCCTTCATTGCATAGAGTATATTTTCTCTGGATCCTTGTGTGTTGGTTGAAATCAAGTTTTCATAGCTTCAAAATGCAAAAAAATGGCCACCTTTTTTTTACACCAAAAAATTATTGTTGTGCAGGTTTGGAATAAACTGTAGATGTTTTTGATAAAAATGGGACTTATTGGCCGAGAATCCCCAAAGATATAAACGAAAAACCTATATGGACAAAAATTTATAGCATAAAAAAAATCAGTTTTGCAAGACTTCAACTACCTTTCAGACATGTAAATACATACAAACATATATGTATACTAAGTGAAGGGAATTTAAAATTTGGCACAGTCAAATAAAGCGCTCTTACTTGTTTTTTTTTTGTGATGTTGTGGGTCAAATATAATCATTTGTTTTTAAGTTTTGAAAAAAAAATTTTTTTTTAATATTTTTTTAATAAAGTTGGTCACAACAAAGGACACAAAAACTTAAATCGAGTGAGAAAAAACAAATGCAACTAATAAAAACATAAATTTTGGGGTACTGGCAAATGGTCTGGGAACAACATTCGAAGATAATTATGAGATAATAATTGTTTTGGTTTTTGTGTTAAGTGCTGATAACATATGTGTGTGTTTAGTGAACATTTAATTGTGGTTGTTCGAGTCTTCCGAAATACCCGACTCAAAGATAATTCACGTTAAAGATCTGTGGGTGGGGAAAAAAGGATACTTACTGATACAAAATTGTGTTGTGAAGTCAAAACTAGAGGGAATAGTTATGAAGAGTTTTAATTTTTGTTAATTGAAATGATATTTTTGGGCTGACAACAAACATACCATTCTTGTCAGCATGGAGGGTGGGCATAGGTGAAGTGTAGCTTCCTCTAAGTCATTTACCACTCAGCTGTTTACTTCATTTGCTTTGTTAGTCGGTAACTTTACATGAGCTACCTAAGGTAAACTCTACTGCAACTGATTTTCAGTAGTTTTTTTGTAATCCTGTACCATGGAAACACTTTATTTCCCTCCCCACCGACGAGCATGGCCGATCTATCAGGTAGAAACGTTCCCAAAAATGTCTACACTATCATAAGAATCGTTACAACCTGGGGAGTCCTCATGTCACGCAGATCATACACCTCAACCAGTAATTGGCTTGGTTTTCCAAGAAACTCGACTCAACGCTTTCCATTCTAGACCCTCTAAATGAGTCACGTCCGATTTTATAAAATGTGTTTAATTTTGTTTAAAGTTATATTACAAAAAATACTCAATAATTTTTGAAAAAATTCAATAAAAGATTCAGCTTTATAAAGTTTTTAAACATAAAAACTTATCATTCCACATCAATTGGAAAATATTTAAAACGCACTACTTCGTTTAAGAATATTCAATTTCTACAGTTTCTTTGATTTTTTTTTGTAAAAGTGCTGGACCATTTCAACAACAAGCTCCAGCGTAAGTGAAACATGTATTGCCCATATTCCATCTAGCCTAAAAGATAGAATTAAGAGGAGCCTTCTGCCATTAAACAACAACCGTGTAATTAAAAAGTAATCACTTATTTGCCTTAACTTGCTGACCGTTTTATATTTTTACATTTTTATTTAAATGATATTATTACGATTAGTGTTATGTCTGCTTTAGTTTAATATTTAAATTAAAATATAAAAATTTAAAATTAGCAGACAATTCTATTAAAAAATAATAAAAATATATATAAAACTAATAATACTAAAGAAAATTTGTAACAAAAGTTTAAATTTTAATTACAAATTTATCTGAGGCGAACTTCCTCTTAAACAATCAATATCTTATCCTGAATATTCAAATGTCAAACAGCCTTAAAGTATCCTTGGCATTTATTGAATATCATTAATATTTAAAAATGTACCCTAACAATATATACTTCATAATGAATTATTCTTCAAATTGATATACACATTGAGTTATTACCCAAATTGCTTCAAGTTAATAAATCATTTTTTGATTATGCCATATTAGCAAAAAACAAATATCCATTACCATATTAAAAGCAAAATTATTGTTTGTCATTTTAAACACAAAAAGAAAAGGAAAATTCACAAATTTTCCAAAAAAAGGAGTTTTGCGGCATTTCCTACCCACAAATACAAACTCATTTGAACTCAAAAGTTTTTTCATCTATGTAAAGTCATCTTTACTTTAATGACATGATGAAAATTGTTCGCAACGTTTAAAAATAAAAACCAAGCATCCCTAAGTCACTGGTCTATATTGCGATTTAGATTGAACGTTACATTAGCAAACAGCCTGCTGCTATTTTATTACCGCAAAGTAGTGTTTCTCAAATATTTAAAAAAAATTTTTCCATACAAATTAATTGAAACACTTCTATTTGGAATGCAGAGATTTTATATTATTGGAGAACCTGTTTGAAATATCTTGAAATTGTTATCTACATTGACAAGAACCGATATCTCACTAAGAGTCTCTTGCAGTCCCTAAGCAACCTTAGAACTATATATTTTCTATTTGGCAAAGATCTTATGTTGCTTAATCTGAACTGATGTTCTAAAGAGAGGTTAGTGTTGCAAACCTTCTTTTGTTTTTGTTGCTAAAGATCTAAAATTAATATATAAAAAAAATTGGGAAGTACTATCTGTTAAAAACTGACAGTCATGGTCCATAAATGAAATTTTATATTCTACCATTTTATAGATTCAATACAATTTCATCATTATCATTCCAGCCAGTGTTAATAAAGCGTACTAAGAGAATTGTTGACAACAAGAGGGTAGTATAATTGACATTGGTGTTTATTTGCTAAATTTTTTTCCTTCTTGGTTTACACAAGCGTTCATGCTTTGCATCCCCCACCTTTTCATCCTTTCCCTCTATTCCACACCGCCTCTTTAGCATATTATTTCATTGTCCATGGGCTTGAAAGTATTTGAATGCCCTTTGTTGTTGTTTTTAAGTATTTCAGCTTGTGGCAAAATAATTTTTTGTTTGTATGTGTTTTTATTACCGGTGGGACGACACTGGTTGGCTGGCTGGCTGTATTGAACAGGTCAATTAAGTATTCCTTTAATTTATTTGGCGGCTAAAATGAAAATAACTAACAGATTTATTATGTTTAAGGCTCAATAGAATTTCAAATACATTGGCTTAAAATGGTTTAATTAAATAATTTTTTTTAAGAACTTATTATTGTCCTTAAAAGGAAATTTGTATAAAAATAAAAATAATTTATAAATAACAAGGGGATGTTTGTTGAAAGAAATAAAATAAAGAAATCTAAAGCACTTCATAGTTATGACATTTTTTTGATGGTCAAGGGTACTTAGTTTTGGTTCAATGTTGAAGCGATAATGTTTAAAACTGAATTTAATGGGCAAATCAACAACAAATTCTAAACTTGACATACATATGTATGTATATATATATGTATATGTTTTGCAGAATATGAGTTTAAAGTTTTCCATTTACATATGTACATATGTATGTACAACTCAGTGGAAATATTAAAAAGATTTCTTCTATCAAGAGGTGAGTTTATACGCGATTTGCATGAATTGTTTACATAATATAAAGCATGTTATAGTGAGTAGTTCTGCATAATTAACTCCAAAATTTAATGAGCGATAGTATGTATATATTTGTACGTTAAGAAAATAAAACATTTTCGGTTAAAGCTTTTAAAATACATTATAATAGTTGTTAAGGACGTTTCTTATTATTATTTGATTTATTGTTTATTATTTTATTTGCTATTTCATTTTATTAAAATAAGTGCAATATTATTTAAAATATTATATTATGTATCGCCCTAATGTTATTCTCTTTTTATTTCTTAAAAAACTAACGGTACAGTCGTATGATGTTTTAAGTAGTTATTTTGTCAAATTGTTGTTGTTACAATTATTACTATTATTTTTGTACTGAAAGTTGAGACAAAGCATAATAAGAATTTTCGTAATAAGATGCCCAAGTGGCTTGACTACTTGTTTAATTAATCATATGATACAAATAGTCTGGTAGCCTCACAACGCCAGTTGGATTTTTGTTTAACATCGTAGCTATTAAAAACGCTACAAAAACAAAATTTTCTCTCTTTTTTTTAACATCGTATATGGCAAACTTCATATAAAAAAAACGGATAAAAAAAATCCTCTTCGAACTGAGGCTACCTGATTTATCGTATCATGAATACATCAGTAGAAATCAAACAATCATAGAAACAACTACTGTTATTTTTGCAAACAATAGTAACTTATGATTTAGATATTTTAGGTATTAGGTATTAGAACAAGTGTAAAAAAACTATTACGAAACAAACTATAAATCAGGGGACAAATTCTTGGATTCGATAGCGATTGAAATTGAAAAAATTCCAATTCAAATTCATATATGTATGTACATACATAGCTTAAGTAAAAACAACTCGCACGTTCTAGTAAAATTTTAAATTTTTTTAAATTTATCGATTGCAAGAATTCGACTCCAGATATATAAGAAAAGCAAAATATTACAAACACAATTTGCAAACACGATTTTTAGATTAAAAAAGATTTTGTTTTATTTAAAATTTGGGCGAATTTGCATGGTCCTCTGGCACTGATTTCTAATAGTTCTTTCTTTTCAAAGTTTTTTAATTCTTGTACAAAACATGTCCTAGCCAGTGCAGCATTTAATGTATTTGTGATGCCGTAAATTTTTATATAT
This sequence comes from Paykullia maculata, assembly GCA_003055125.1. NCBI lineage: Eukaryota > Metazoa > Arthropoda > Insecta > Diptera > Rhinophoridae > Paykullia > Paykullia maculata. The sequence goes on along the minus strand of NDXZ01004302.1, from coordinate 5,312 downwards.
AACCCTGAAGCTAATGTTCTGTATTACGTTGGCAGATAGGCCTTTATCCTGTACACTATTTTGTTCTCAAATACCGTAACAACAGTTCCGTTTGCTGCTGCACAGAAACAGGAATAAAAAACATAAAAATATAGGTGCTAGAAATGATGTCAAAAAATGGACTTGCTTTACAAAAATGGCGCCTTATCTGATCCCATTTATTTTTTGCTCCAATTATTTGACAGAAAACAGAGTAGCTCATGTGCAATTTAAATTTTTTAAATTCGCAAATTTTTCAAAATTAAATTAAATTTTCTTAGTATAACAGCTGCCGTTCCCTATGCTTCTTTAAGCCTTTTATTTAATGACGAAATGGTGCAATCTTAGTTTAATGGCGTATAATAAAAAGTTTGCTGCAGCTTATACACTACGTATAACGAGCTACCAACTAGAATGTCGTTTTACCTTAGCAGTTCTTGTATAATAAACTTGTATACGGCTGCTAAATTTTAAAAAATCAACTTTGAAAATTAGCGAAGCTTCATTGTAATGCAAAATAGGCAACATTTTAACATAAACAATAAATTTATTGTCTATTGTCTTTAATTTTAGCTTTAAATCATCCCTGGTTTTGGCATTTTAATTTTTCCCTCCATAATACTGAACAGCTGTTTTATACAAGATGGCAAAAATTCAGCAGCTCACTAACGAAAATTTAGCAGTTTGTTATCTACAGTTTGTAAGTGTATTATAATTCAACTCTGTTCTAAGTTCATGCCAATTTTTCATTATACATATGACCGTAAATGTTTAGTCCCTCCAGTATGACATAAAAAACATTCGATCCGTTCGAATTTCTAGCTGAAATAACCCAATTGTTTTAAGGGTCACACTAGGTCTTAAGATTAACTCTTCGTCATACGCATGCTTCGATTGTCACATTTGTAACACATGGGTCTGGGCAGACCCACTATTTATTTTTATGTATTTATGTGGAAAATATTAAATTTTTTTAATCCATTTATATTTTAACAGCTATATTTTATCTTATTCTGCTTTTTAGCGTATGTTTTATTAATAACTTGAATAATTAAAAATATTACAAAACTAAGTAGAAAATCAAAAGGAAAAAAATTTAAATGAAACTCTGCTTTTATTCGCATGTTAATCAATTTTGTTTTATACACAAACAAATAGAAATATTTTTGGAGGGTACCTGAAACTTCAGGTCTGTAGCTTAATTATAAATATGTCCATTAAAATTAAGTTTAAGCTTAAAAAAAGTATGGCCAGGCCCATGTGTATGATGGAGAGTTAAACCCTAAAATCATATTTTTATTCTAGATATACATACATAAATAAGAAACGCATATGGCAAAAATATACAGTGAAATCTAAAGCGCACACCCAGTTCAAAAGTGACACAACTCAAAGCTTTAATTTTTCGAGTTTATATTCTTAAACTATGTACAATACACTTGTTTATCTATAAGAAAAATATCAGTGTATTTTTTTCTTGTTAACTCTTGCTAAAAAACAGTTATGTCTTTCTTTATGTTTCAATTGGTATAAAGTTTCAATTCATAAAAGTGATTTATTTTTAGTTGTGGCAGGAAATATAATGGTAATAGATCCCTACGCTAAGTGCTAAATAGTTTCGAATTTCAATTCGAATTCAATGGTCCAACGTTTTTGTTTTTAACTATTTTTATTAACGTCAAAACAGTTTATTTCGATTTCTGAAAAATCAAAATTTTTGAGTTGTGTCACTTTTGAACTGGGTGTGCGAAATAATCTATCTCCAAGGTGCAAAAAATTATATTATTTCGCAAAAGCAAGGTTTTTGGGAAAAATATTGTATTAGTTATTAATATATTTATAAGAAATTAAGGCTTCGCTGGAAAAGGATATTTAAGTTTACATTTAGACTGATAGTTATGAAATGATAATTATTCTACAAACAGTTGAACATTGTTATTAATATTTTATTTGTAATTTATTTTATTGGTTTTAATGCCCATAAATAGTTAACTAGAAAAGAAATCTTAAAATGTTATGTCGAAAATAATCGACACAACGACCAACATTTCTGTTAAATTAAATGTTTTACACCATTTTCCCCAAAAAAATTATACTCATCAAAAATCTTTCAAGATATTAGAGCAAAACGGCAACAATGACAACACCGCATAATTTGTTTTTTTATTCTTTATTCCCCCTTTTCACCACTAATAAATTTCACCTTATTGTTCTTGATCATTTACAATAAATGCCAGCCGTCATCTTAATGGTCAGTTGTTAGTTATTCGGCATTTTTCAAACGGTTCGCGTCGGTAATCAAAAGTAACATTTTTTTGTGTGTTTCTATGTTAAAGTATAATTTTATATGTTATTTTAATTATAAATAAAGGAAATTAATTGTTTTATTTCAAGTTGTTCTTAAAAAAAAATATATAATTATTTATGTAAAAAAATTAAATTTCATAAGATAAAAAAATATGCAAAAGAGTTGCTCTGTGGTGAAAATGTTCGTGATATTGTTTTTGTTTATTAGTTCTTTTGTTTGGTGCTCATATTTGTTGTTGCTTTAAAAAAGAAGCTAAATAAAAAAGCTTTTTTTCTTGTTATTGTTGTGAGTGTAATTTCTTCAATTAAAATGTGTTATAATAAATGTATAACAAAATGTGATAGTGTTGTTTTGTTGTAAAAATATTTTCAGCGCAAATCATGATTCGTCGTGTCGTTTTACTCTTTAAACTTACAATTTGAACTTCAATGATTATTAAATAACATAACAGGTACATATGTAAGAGAATAGTAAGGCAAATCGTAAATTTTTTTTTAAACTATTTTTATAATATTTTATATTTTTATAATATATTAATTGTTTTTAAAAATTTTTTTAATAGTTACTAGTGATAATAATTCACATTTAAAATAAACAATAATAGTTTTTTACACTTCCTCTGCTTTATTTACACTCTTATTATGAAATTTTGTTTTACAACTCAACAAAGCGGAAACATTTTTTAATTATGTGCCCCCAATTTCCCCTTGATTTTAAGAATTTTTGGGATTTTAAAGGTTCAGATAACATTTTTATGAAATTTTTTTTGGAATTTTTGAATTTCGATTTGCTAAAAACTTCAGATGCGTTGTCAGCTGTCAAATAGAATTTTACGGTTATAAATAACAGTTGAATTGACAAATAAAATCGCCACTTGTTAGCTGCCATCTGCTAAAAAATTTTTTCAACTGGCAATGCCAAAATATTATTATTATTTTGCAACAAAAAAAGCAGCCTTTATACTCTCTTAGTGCTATCATGTATGTATGTATGTGTTCAATCAACAATAATTCTTTCAAGCTTAATAGTATTTCTGTTTTAAAATATATTAAAAAAAAAAAAATGCATTTCGACATATTCTCTATTAAATATTATTTATTTCCTCACAGTTGTCAGGCAGGGTATTTCTTTAGTAAGTAGCCATCAAGATCCCCAGCCGGTTCTATCAACTTACTTATGCTAAATTGTAGACTATATTTGTTTCCTAAAATGTCATGAAATTAAAAACATTAATAAATTTTGTCCGAAATTTTTTTTTAATATTTTGCTAACTTTTTTATATAACGTTCTCTTGCCTTAATCTAACGAATATTTAATCCCTTTGAATGTTAAAAATTTCGAACATAAGTTCGAAAGCTATCAAATGAATTGTATTTTCGTTTAATTAAATTTTTACTTTGTTCTTCTCTCTCTCTGGAATTTAAAACACAAATTTTTCATACTGGCGATGAAGTTTTAAAAAAAAGTGGTTTCCTGTCAAATAAAACATTTTTTAAAAAATACCTTAAATAAAAAAATGTAACAAGATTTATGCACTTTTCGTTTTTTTCCTGGTATCCAGCGTGTTTGCGGAATGTTTCACATATATATAAGAGTGTGATTTTTCGTGTTTGTGTGTATGTGTTTAAAATCAATTTTGTTTCCTTTTTCAATTCAGATTTTGAATATTTTTAGTTAAACCTATACGAGATGGTTATTTTTTGTTGTTGTTTGAGTTCAATTTGAAATCTGTTTGACAACAGATTAGTAAAGGATTTATGTTACAGATTGTGTGCAAATGTATAAGTGTGATATACTTTTGAACAAATCAAAAATAAAATGCATTTATTTGAAAATGGAATTAACCTCACAGCAGATAAAATAATTTATTAGATTTTTATATGGAAAACAAATTCTAGTTATAATAAAAGCTTCATACAAGTAAAAGTGTCAAATGCAAAAAAAGCCGTAAATTAAGGGAATTAAAATGGAACATTTTTGAATGTATTTAGATTTGAAAAAAAGAAAAGTAAAAATGTTTAGTCCCATATTCATAAACAATTTTTAAATTATTGAGCGAAATTTTATACAAAATTTGTTCAATTAACCTTTAATAAGCTAAAAAGTTTGTTATGAATACGGGGGTTAATGTTTAATATAACTAAATTTATCTTACACTCACTAGTATTTTTTCATCATCTCAAACAGAGTTAAAAAATAAAATATACTTAATGCTTTTAAAATTCCTTAAAACTAACTCTTAAAGTAACTTCAGTTCTTTAGTCGCACAATTTTTCTTTTGATTTATTTCAACCCACGTACTTTTAAAACTCATATCAAAATCTATCTTTGTTATTTACTCAAATATCCAGACACGTTTCAATTACTGTAAGCCAGGCACAGAAAGAAAATTTCAAACTAAAACTAAAATAAAATTGCAACTTTTTTCAAACACAATTTTGTACCGTTTCTTACTGCTGGGTAAAGCCTTTACTAGAGAGCGTGCAAAGGGTATTACTTACATTTTGTCAAAAATTGCTATATACTTACACGCATATATATATAGACACATAAACATATATTTAAGTAAACTCTAAGTCATAATTTGGTTTATGTGTCTGTTTCTCTAAAGATTTGTGGAAGATTGCAGTGAGGACTTTGGGGGAATTTCAAAGAGCTAAAACTAAAAACTTTAAAATGTTCATTAGTGAACAGCAATGAATGATAAGAAGCATAACAAGCAACAACAACAATATTGAGAGAAATTTCTTAAGAAAACTAAATGTGTGACTTTTTTTGTGTAATTATTTAAAAAGGTATAATTATTAGTTTTTTTAATTAACTGTTTCCAGTTCAGGACGATAAGTGTTTTATGACAGCAAAGCCTAATAGAAATTGTTCTTTGAAATTCAGCAAACTCTTTCGATCAAAAGCTCTAATATGAAAAAAAATAATAAATCGAGAAGTGGTCCCAAGCAACACAGATTGGTCGTAGCAACGTCAGTAC
>NDXZ01004298.1:0-15270 GCA_003055125.1 Paykullia maculata | reverse complement strand
GAACTAAAATCGATAAAAGGTGTGATGGGTTTTTTTTTATTAATTTTCCATTTTTTTTTAAAGATATGTCAAAATCCATACATAAAAAATAAAACTAAAAATAGGTTATTTTAATTGATATTACCTTATAATAATCTCACTATGGTTTAGATTTTTTGTTTATAAGCGGAGATGTGTTTTTATAACAGAATGACATGGAAATGAACTTAAAGTGGAATTTGAAATCTATCGAATTACATCACAGGTTATTCGATTTCAAGACTCGATTTACTTTTGAAACCGATCGAAATCCATCACATACGTGAATAAATATCAAAAAAGTTGAATTTCAAGAAAAATACTATCACGTATATTAAAAAAAGGAAAGAAATTCAATTTTTGCACTGTCAAATAAATGGTTTCACACAGAACTGAGTTCTTGCATTAGGATATACACAAGTACACTTGGATGCATCCAAACGGAATATCTTGAAATCAGATAAACCACATTATGATAAGTAAGATGTTTCTAGGTTGCCTTCTTGATGTTAAAATTAGACGCGGCGCAGATATCGACAGTGAACACAAACTACTGATAGGAAAATTTAGAAAATTAAAATCCCTAAAAATCAAAGCATTCAAAGTTTCATCAGATAGCCTTGATCTGATTTTGTTACCAACATATGCAGTTGTTAGAAAACAGCGTTCACAGTCAACGCTTGTAGGCAAACAATTTAATAAGTTGCAATCTGCAGATATACTTCTGTCTTGCCACCAGAAATAAACAGATCTATTTTCTTCTCAACATTAGCATAACTTTTATTATTTTAAGCTTTTGTTGGACTCTTACACATATCGATCACGTTATTTAACTTTTTTACTATCGAAAAATCTTCAATGTTTACTTCAAATTTTGAAGTTCAAATAATGACAAATCCGAATCAGAATCTTTTACTGAAATTTTTATTATTTTGAATTTGAGATATAAACTTTTGTAATTTATTTCTAATAAAAAACATTTCAAAATTATTATCAAAACCATATATTAATTTTTGATTCTTCAAAAAGTGTTGAGTAAGCTGTTTTTCTGTCCTGTATTCTTTTAAGAAGAGCTTTTCCTAGTTCACCACTTAATTTGCAATCAACTTTTGAAATTTCTTTGATTATAAATTAAAGGGCAGCATCGAATTTTTATAGCATAACATTACTGCGACAGAGGGCTTCAACTGTTGCTGTAAAGGTAGTTTTACACTGTTCTACAAGTCTACAAATAAAATAATTTTCGTTCTGATTGTCAAAAAATCAAATAATAATGTTGTTGCATTATATTTTATGTGTATATATAGAATAAAATAAAAAGAAACACAACCCTGATAGAATGGAATGTCATACGTGTATAGAAAAGTTTTCTAAAAATGTTGAGAGCCGACTGTCAAATTTCTATACGTATTTTTTTTTTATATTTCCTTACATATTGTCTTCATACTATAATACTTTTTCCTTTTATTTTAGTTTTTAACATGTCGTAATACTCAGTTAATATTATAAAGCTAGATGTGATTTTAAATCTGTTAATGCTTTTTTAATAGGTATTTCCAATTCACAAAATTGTTTGCACTTATAAAAAAGTGTGTAAAACATAATTGTTTTCCTTTATCTTCTTTAACGTATTTCAGCAATAGCGACTTTCGAAATATTTTTGATATTTTAAATATATTATAAAACAAGTAAGAGCGCTATATTCGGCTATGCCGAATCTTATATACCCTTCAATACGTGTATCTATGTATGTACATTAGTAATTTTTTTTTCAAAACACACATATATAATAATTTTTGTGTAAAAAAAACAAAAACAAAATTTTTTTTGCTTATATCTCGAAAAAAAAATTTTTTTTTTTTGCTTAAAAATCGAAAATTTTTTTCTACAAAATTCCCCAAAGACATGTCTTACACACAAATATAATAATTTTTAAGTAAAAAAAAAACGAGGCAGTCGTCTTTTTTTTGCTTATAACTCAGCCAGTTATTGATGGATCTTGCCAGTTTTCAATACCGATTTTCTCGAAAACATTTCCAAAAGTTCGATACCACATACAACCCTGGGTGACCTATGGGAGCTACGTAAACTTGATTTCAACATACACACGGACAGACGGACATGGCTAAATCGACTTCCCTATGTATAAGGATCCCTAATATATATACTTTATAGGGTCGCAAATGAATATTGAAGAAATTACAAACGGAATGACAAACCTATATACCACATGTGTTAAGGGTATAAAAACGGAATTTACCGGAATTTCTTACAACAAATCCTGGGATCGGGATTTCGGGATTGGCATCCCTACCAGCTATGTAGCACTAGGAAAAAGTTATTCACACTTTTTGTAGTATAAAAAACGGGGCACTTAGAGTACGTCATACGTTATACATTGTCAATTTGATATTAACGTGTCAACGGAAAAAGTTGACACAATAGATACTTTGTAAACGGACACATAAAACACACACACACACAACGCAAACAGCTAAAGTAAAAAGTCAGCTGATAGTTGTTAAACTACTTAACGTACGTTAAAAGTTACCCAACTTTAGTACTTTGCCTTGACGGTTACGTACCGAATAGCACAAAGTTAATAAGAAAACACGTATTTCAACTTGCACTAAGTAAGAAAGTGCCAATATTGTCAATATGTAAGTATGTAAAGGGTGATTTTTTAAGCACGATAGAATTTTAAATTGTAAAATATAACACAAAAAATTTAATTTTATTTTCAAAATTTTTTTTATTTGAAAGATCATTAGATGTCATTAACATGAAAATTATTATATTTCCTAATAAACTGCGAGTTAAATAGATGATATTCAATGACATTCAACACTAAAAATACCGAAATGATTTCGAAAATGCATTTCTCTCGGCTAGTGTCGGGGATCTTACTTTTTTACAATGTTCTTTTAATTATCACATAAAAACATTGACTTCTTAAAATTAATAAAGGAAAATTTAACTATATCCCATATAAAAATATTACTTAAAAATAAAAAAAATAACTTACAACCAATAACGTATCTTATTTTAGTCTTAATAGTCAAGATAATATAATTTGTTGGGTCTTAAGCTAAGATCACACGATTGCCGATTAATGCACCAATCTGGCCCAATTTTTATTGTGCTGATATTGTGCACAATAATAAATTTGTTCCAATCAAATTTTCTTTAGTCACATGATTGCCCCATTTTATACAAATTTTATTGGTACAAGTTGGCGAATAATAATTTTGTGGCAATAAATGCAACCGGTCGTTCATACGATTGCTTAAACATGCGGCAATACCAACAATCAGCGGTTTTTTCAGCAAATATATTTTTTAGACTTTGGTTTTTGCTTGTTTTTGTGAAATGTTTTCTTAAAAAAAAGAAGTTAGCGACTACTTTTTATGTTTTATATTTATTAAAAGCACAAAAAAAATTAAAAACAAAATAATATAATACAAATAAAATTTAAATTGCACCTATATAACTACATATAAATATAATTAAATAACTTATATATAATTTTATTTTGGCTAAAGTTCATATATTTTTTTTGAAATTGTTATATATTGAGAATGTAATTTTATTTAAAAATTCAGTTTTCCCATATGATATTAGACGAGTGGAATGCATTTTCGAAACCAGCTACGATTTCATCGTCAGCACTCTTTTCCTCATCGGTACAAATGTTATTGATATAAATTTTGTCTATTTAAACTACAATTTTATAGAAATAGCAAGTTCCAGTTGCTTTTCATATTCAAAAATGTTAAGGTGAGACAAAACTAAATTTACAAACAACCAAATTATATTTGTTCTTATTCTCTTTCTATTTATCACACGTTATTGTATCTTGGTTATCCTTTGGATAACACAGTATGCATATTGCATAGTCGTTATTTTCCTAATAATTTACATGCTTCATCAGATGGGAAAACTGAATTTTAAAATAAAATTACATTCTCAATATATCACAATTTCAAAAAAACTTTAAGCCAAAAAAAAATTATTAATAAATTTATAGATTAATAAGTTCAACAAATAATAAATATGACAATTATAAAACTTTATTAATGGTTGTATAGAAAATATAATTTTGATTAAAAGGAAAACTTCTTTACGTACAAGAATGGTTCAAGGCACGGACAAAAATTAACTTGTTGGCGCGTATTGTAAACTTTGATTGCCGCTAAAGAGCACAATAAATATTGGCACACTTTAGACATTTTGATTGTCGCGCGGTTGTATTTAAAGTGTTCACACGGTTGCCACATCAGGGTTATATTTAGTTGATTAAAACAAACACAATATCGTCCGCGATTGCCACATGTACCAATTTATTGTGCATTCACACGATTGGGATACAAAAAATGGTGAAAATTTGTGCATTACGGCAATCGTGCGATCTTACCTTTAGATAAACATTTCTTAGTGCTATACATGGAATAGCAAATTAAAGTATATTTGAATATCCTCTCCATTCCACTGATGGTATTCTTATGGCAGATAAAAAAATCGTTTAGAATTTTTTCTGATTTTTTTTTTAAATTTAAAAATCAATTACGTACGTACAATGTTGTATAAACATAAAACTTTAAAAAATTGTATACTTTTTGATATACATATATTAATAGGCGTTTGTTTTTGTTTTTTTTTCAGATCATTAAGCCTATGGCGCAAATAATGTGGACTTCATAGAAATTCTAATATTTTATTTACACATAAGTAATTCACAAAAAAAAAAAAATATGTTTCCGTCTTTACTTGCAATAATATGTATATGTATGTATGTATAAATTTTGGGAATAAGATACAAAGTGAAAGAAACGTACAGATAAAAGGAAAAAAGCAATCGTAAATAATTTTGTGGTTCTTTAATAAGTGATCTTTTACGTAAACATCCGTTAAAGCGAATAATGCAAATACGATAAGATCGATGTTACCACTATATTTAATGTCTCTCCATGAAATTTCAAAGCGAGAAGAAAGAACTATGGCGTTATGCGTCAAAAAACCTAACAGCACCTGTCCGTGGGACGACCAGACAGCAACCACTGCCGCATCGCCATCTACATCAACACCTCCATCAGCCTCAGGAATTTGCCATGATGACAAGAAATTTTTTACAGCCATCAATAGCGGGTTACGACAACGGTTGTGGCGAGAGTTCAGAATCATCGACAACCACGACGAGCGTTTTAAGGCTAGAAAATGTGAGTACTCCGCTACCGCCATACAGTTCTATGTCCAAGTTGGACTGTACTACGAATACGACACTAATATTTCGTCAGCATCAAACGCTTGCCATAGACGTAAAAACGGGGACTTCAGTTGCGATGACAGACTCCGACACAGAAAGAAGTCGAAAGCAAACATCCAGCAGAGCTGGTTGCAATTACGTAAATTCTGGCGACAAAATGTTCGTCGAGGACTTCGAAAAATTGAGCGAGACCAGCACGTCCGGCAGTTTCCAGTTAGCACCGGAACTACAAAAAAAAGTGCGACGTATGTCTCCGAAACCTCCGAAAGCTACAACAAATACACAAGTAGTTACGACGTTGCCAACAACAGCATCTTCCACGACATCGTTTGCCTCTACCGCTGCCAAAATTTTAAGGAATTGCTGTGGCGGAACTTTTGGCTCCTCAAATTCCGTCTTTACAACAACCAGCCTTCCTTCCAACAACAACAATACCTGCAACAAACTAAACTACGATTACTTGAAGAGTGGCGGAGAAAATCTTTTGACCAACAGCAACAACTGCCATCCACCCGAACAAAGTTTCAACGCCCTGATGAAACAACTAAAGGCCAGTCAATTATCAACTCTGTTAAAAGCAGTGAAATCTCGACACGATCAAATCATTCCAGCGCCCTCTACCACCACCTTTTTGAATCAGCAACACTGCTGCGTAACCAATTACCAGACAAATTGTATACTAATACGACGTGCCGAAATTCTCGGCGAAGAACCATATGTGATAGCATGTCGCCTCTTTTTTTGGCGAGATCTAAAAAACGCCACCCAACTAAAACGTTTACCCTTATGTCCGAACGAACGCGACCTAGTGTATGTATGTTGCAATCCATTACACTGGTGTCGCATTCTCGAAACAGGTATGTTCGAAATTAATGATTTTTTCTAAAACATAGCAAAAAAACAAATAATTATAACATACAAAAATCGTTATCATCTACATACATAAATATGTGTATATGTATATAAAATAGTAACGTGACTGATTGGTTCATCATCGCGCAGCCTAAACGCGTAAAGCTAGAGACATGAATTTTGGATTGTGGGTTTCTCTCTTGTTGTATAGATCCACTAAGAAGGGATTTTTGGAAATTCAAAGATTAAGGGGGTAAAAAAGGAATAAGTCGGTAACCTTATATCTGTTAAACTCAACAAAATACAAGCAAAATTTAAAAAGAATTGTATTATACTCAGAAAATAGGTGGATAGCTGTCTGGTAGTTTCTGCAATTTGGCAGCCTGTATAGTAAAAAAATTATATTTTGATACTTTTTTAGTAAACATAGAGCCATTATTATACCCTTCACACATGTGGCAAGGGTATATATACAATATTCATTTGCGACCCTATAAAGTATATATATTCTGAATCCCTATAAATATGGAAGTAGATTTAGCTAGTCCGTCTATCTGTCTGTCCGTGTGTGGGTTAAAATCAAGTTTTCGCAACTCTTATAGGTCACCCAGACTTGTATAAGGTATCAAACTTTTGAAAATACTTTCGAGAAAACCCCTTTACACAAAACCTTTTTACACAAAAAAATATTGTTTTGCAGCTTTGGACACTTTGGCCCAAATGGGCCACACATGGTGAAGGGTACTTTTTGCAAATTTAAACTTATAGGGATAAAAAATGCTACATTTTTTGGTACTTTTATAAAACAAAAATTAAAAAATAGCCGCAAAAAGTTCTTAAAATATTGACTAAATAAAAAATAGCCCCAAAGTGAAAATGAAAAATGGCAGTTTTTGGCACAATTTTTCGTGTTTCTTAAGGCCATTTTTCATTTTCGAATTTTTAATATTTTAGGGACTTTTTTTATTTCTAAATTTTTTAAAACTTTAGAAAATGTTTTAGTGAAAAAAGGCCCCAAATTGTAAAATGAAAAAAAGGCCCAAATTTATTTATCCAAATTATTCTTTAATATTAGCTAAATGAAAAATGAACTCAATAACACTTTAGTCATGGACACTACATGACACTGTGCAATATCTCAGAAGTACTTTAATTTTGCGAACTGGCGCTTAACACCAACAACGCCGGCGATTCGATTTCATTTTAGATTAATTTTCCTGCGCCTGGTTGAAGGCTGCAGGAAAGCAAACATTACATTTAAAGCAAAGGCTTAAGTCGTTTCTGTGGATAATAAATTTATACTAGTAAAATCTTATTAATGGATACAAAATTGTACGGACTTTGACGTTTTCTATTAGGAGTTATTTGAAATCTGGGGGCATTTGACATTGATCGCAATTTTGTTCGAACTTGCGATTAATGCCAAAATTTGCCCCTTTTATTTTTTTAAGACATTTTTCTCACTCTAAATTCAAAAATTAAAAATGGCCCTTAATTTTCGTGTTTTTGTCTACAATGTAAACAAACTATGTATTAATATTTAATGTATTGTTCAGACACCCATTGTGTCTGAACAAAAATTTTGTACGAGCAATAAGTGAATTCCGCTTTACATTTTTAAGAATCTATTTAACAACATATCGCAGAGAACTTATTTGAAATACTTGAATATGTCTACAAGCATTTTAAAGCGACGGTTTTTTAACAAAAACCAAAAATTATTAATCAACAAAAACAAATAACAAAACGACAATACAACCACGCAAACTCTTAAATTACACTGTGCGACAGTGAAAAAAGTATACAGACTTGGCTATATAGGTTCGATAGTACTACTTGAGCTGAGTAAAACCCTACTCTCGCTTTGCAATATTAGTTCGCGTTTTGATTTTATGGGCCTCAACATATTGGGACACTTGCTGAATTTTCCGAAAAATGGTTCCATAACCTGTTAGCCAATAACTCATTCAGACTTGGTGATAGCGTTTTAATGTCTTTGGCAAAGTTGTAAAAATTTGTTGGATATTTTTAAGCAAATGCAAAAAAAAATGGATTTTTTTTACTTTTTTTAGCATTGCTCGCAGGAATCTTTCTTTTTTCCCCTACTATCTTGTACAAAAATATAGCCAGAGCAAAATAAAATAACTTTTGTGAACGTACTTATACGATCCAAATATGTTCAGATGACTTATTTAGCAAAAATTACCTTTTTTTTGCGAAAAACACCGTTTTTTTTAACGACAATTTTTGATTTTTTTCTATAACTCGCAAACTGCTGACATTATATATAGGTATATAACTATCTTTGGTAAACTTACAGTAAAATAAAACAGCTTTTGTGAACGTAGGCATCATAAAGACCACTTTGTACCTTCAAAATTGGTAGTTTCTCACGATTTTTTGATAAATTGTTTTTGTTTTCAATATAAATTCTCACACGAAATTTTCCTTTAATTTTATAAGAACAGGCGGTTAATTTAACTATTTTTATTTTTAAATTAAAAAAATTCCTTAAGACACTTTAACTTTAATTGCAGTTTTGAACCGGTTAATTGCATATTTGGGTAACTAATTAAAGAAACTTATTTTCTCAATGATGGCATTTTTTAATATACATACATATGTATATAAAACCACAAAAAATATTATTATAACGAATAAACAAACAACAAACTTCGCGAAATGTTTAACGACTTTAAATTATATCAGGGATATAATATAAAAAAGTAAGGGAGATGGTTCTAAAATTTAAAATCATCTAGGCAATATTTCTTAATAAATGATAAGCGGTATTCAAAACACTTTTTTTTAATATTAGATATCGAAATAGGCGTAAATAATTATGTTAAAAATTTTTTAATTACGTAATCAAAATATACTTTTATAATAGCAAAACATGTTTTTCTTAATATTTTTAAATTTTTATTAAAATTTTGAATATATGTAAGTCCACTTAGAGGATTAATAAACGAATTCTTATTAAAATATTTACTAAGTATTTACTAATTAGTAATTATTCAAAGAACAATTTTCAAGGGAAATACAAATTTTATTGAAAATTTATATATAACGTAAAAGCTGGGTCGTTTAGACCCCCAGAACATGAAAGGGTTAATCAAAAATTAAAAAAATATATATTGTAAATTGATTATGCTAAAAACAAACGCTGATAATAAAATTTATTAAAATAATTCAAGTAACGCGATCTCTAGAAATATTTTTAAATGAAAATTGTAAATTTTTGATACAATTGACCTTTGACCTCGATGCGGCACGTTTTAACGTTGTCCGATTTGGATTAAATTTGAACCGTATGCTTTTTAGACCAAATGTAAAAATTTTACGGGCGATATTTTTTAAAATTCTTCATTTCTCAAAATAACTGCCACCCTACGAAAAATGTTTATACCACAAACAAATTATAGTAAACTATAATCAAGTATTTGGTTTATATTTTATCATTAAATGGTTACCACTATTAAAAGCTTTGACATGATTAAGGTTGTAAAAAGTATAAATATCCATTAAATAAAAAATCATTTATGGAAACATTGACTTTAGCTACAAAAAGTTATTGATAAACTAAACTTAGTGAAGCTTTTGAAAATACATTATTATTTAAAAAAAAATATAACTAAATTTTTGTAAGCATCTTCAATTTTCAAAAAACTTTTTTTTTAGAATTAAACTTAAAAACTCAAAAAAACTAGCAAAAAAAAGATAAATCTTTAAAAATGACAACACTGCGTATACATATTATACCGATTAAGTACAGAACAAAAGACTAAAAACAAGTAAGAGCGCTATATTTGGCTGTGCCAAATCTTATATAGCCTTCACTACGTGTATTTATGTATGTATGTATGCATGTGTGTATATGTACCCTGCAGCAAAAGTCAATTGTGAAACAGTACTGATTCACTATTGACTTTGTCACCAGTACTACTCACTTAAAACTATAATTTGTATATAACAGTCTTTTTGGTATTTTCCTTAACATTTTCGTCATTTTGCACCTTGCCTTTAGAACTGTTGAGGATATTTTGCTTGAAATATTTCTTCTTTTGTCGCTGATCAACTGCTCTTGAAGTCTTATCTTATCTTATTTAAATGGTTTTTTAGAAGGATTTTACGAAAATATTTTTACCTGCATACCTATAATGGCTGCAAGCACGTTGCTAAAGTCTCGTAGTCCTTTTTCTCAAAATTTCCGTCAAACTTCCAAATACATTTTTTATATGTTTAATTATGTAAGTATATGAAATAATTTTAATCACTTTTTTACAATTTCACACAAAACACAAATTAATTATTGTCTTTTTGACAGAAAAAGCTAATGCAATAAAAGTAGGAACAATGTCACCAGAAATACACTAGAACTGTTGTATGTAACGATTTTCTACATGCACATAAAATAAAAGTTGTCGACATTTTAACTAGTGCCAATAACGTGTCCGTACGACATCGGGGGGCTGAGAAAAGTTGATTTTAACAGAATGACAGACATTGCTAAATCGACTTCCCTATCTATAAGGATTCAGAATATATATACTCTATGGGATCGCAAATAAATATTGTAGAAATTACAAACGGAATGACCCTTGTCACCTGTGGTGAAGGGTAGAAAAATAACAGAAGTTGTACAAATTTATTCCTTTAAAAGAAATAACTTCGAATTTAAATAGGACAATGTACAAGTAATACCTCTATCATCATACATACATACATATGTATGTATACATATATTTTAACAACGTCTAATTATATTAATTTTGTTGGTTATAAGTATGAAAAAATATTTCATACGTAATATTAAACAAATTTATTGATAAACAAGTAAGAGCGCTATATTTGGCTGTACCAAATCTTATAAACCCTTCACTGCGTGTATTTACGTAAAAAAAAATTTTTTGCCCATACCTCGAAAAAAAATTTTTGGTTATATCTCAAAAAAAATTTTTTTTGTTAAATTTCTCACAAGGCGTTTGTAAGACACACAAATATAATCATTTTTGTGAAAAAAAAAAAATTTTTTTTTTGCTTATATCTCGAAATTTTTTTCCCTATATCTCGAAAATGTTTTATTAAAATTTCTCAAAAAACATGTCTAGGACATGCATAGGACACTACACACATTTTTGAGTAAAAAAAAAAAAATATCAAAAAAATTGTCATTTGCTTATATTTCGTTAATTGTCGGATTTTGGTGATTTTCAATAGCAATACCGTTTTGATACCAATACCGTGTCCGTATGACATCGGAGGGCTGAGAAAAGTTTATTTGAACAGACGGACAGATGGACGTGGCTAAATCGACTTCCCTATCTATAAGGATTCAAAATATACATACATATATACTTTATGGGGTCGCAAATGAATATTGTAGAAATTACAAACGGAATGACAAACTTAGATATACCCTTATCACCCTAGGTGAAGGGTATAATTACATTTTTATATACAGATGTAGACATACATACATGTGGGTCATTTGATGTCAAGTGGATCAATTTTTGAAACCGATGTCTTCCGATCAGGATCCACCATAGTAAGACCTATTGGAAAGTAGCTTAGACACAATTTTTCAACAAGATCGGTCAAGAACTCTCTGAGTTAGAGGGGGTCAAAATTTTACCCTTGGGCCAAACAGGTGTTTTTTCTCATCTATGTAACTTATTACCTATTTCTCTTAGTAAAATTTAGAATTTTACCTTTAAGAGCTTTGTGGTCGATAAAATAGTAAGGTGACTGACTAATTGATTTATCATCGTACAGCCCAAACGGATAGAGCTAGAGACTTGTATTTGGACTGTGGGTTACCCTCACGTTGTATAGATCCACTGAGAAGGGATTTTTGAAATTCAAATATTTAAGGGGTAAAAACAGGAAAAATCGGTAACCTTATATCTACTTAACTAGACAAGATACAAACAAAATTTAAAAAGCATTGGATTTTACTCAAAAAATAAGTAGATAGGTGTCTGGTACTTTTCTCAATTTCGAGGGCATAGAGGGTAAAAACGGGTAAAAATTATATTTGGGTAATTTGTTGGGGCTCTTATAAACCAATAAACATAAAGACATAATTTAAACTACGTCGTCACTTCTCTAAAAATAAAACGTTTTCGGTACTTTTTTAAAATTTAAACGTATAGGGAGAAAAACGGGGAAGTGTTAATTAGTAAAACACTGATCAAATTTAAATAAAATTTACGTGGTAGGAAAAGGGAAAACTTTGAGTAACCAGTTTGGGGCAACGAAGCAAACAGGGTCCATCTAGTAGATACATATCTGAGTTTGACATTTTTATTTAACTCTTAAATATCAGCATTAAAACGTTTGAACTATTAAATTTAAGATAATCTTTAGAAAAGATTTATTTTCCAGGGAACATTGAAATTTTGTTTTAATTAGGTTGACTAGGTATTAAAAAATTTGTCCACTTTTAAAATTTTCATAAAGATTTGCAAACTTTAACTCTCTGAGTTCGGTCTAAAATTTATTTTCCTTTTTTAGAAACTAAGCTGGGGAAATATTTTAGAATTTCCATAAAGGATGATTGTTCTTTTCTCATTATGTTGTTACGGTTAACTATTTTTAAAGATTTATGTTCAACATCAACACCTTTTAATATTTGATTTGCAAGTTCTATATAAAAATTAATAAAGTTATTTAAAATTTTGTTAATTTCGCTTTTGTTAATTCTTGATTCTGATATTGACTCTTTAACCAATAAGCCCAAATACATTTAATCAAATTTCAAAAAATTTTTGTGTTCATATCCTTTTTTTTTATACACAACACAGTTCTTTCTTGTTGTGTAGGATGTGTATTTTTCTTGACTCACTTTAAGATAGTCTGTTTATATTACAAACAATTTCAAGAATATATTTTTTAAAAAATTTAAATACATGTACATATGTATGTATGTATATTTAATTTGATTCGTTTACATTTTTTATAAATGAAAAGTAAATTTTCAACGCCTCATAAAAATCTATTTTATATGTGTTGTAACAACTATTGTTTCAAGCGATTGTCATCTAGTTTGACTTGAATGCAGTAATTTTTTTGGTTTCATTTCTATCAATTTTAAATGTTTGAAAATGTCTCTAGCTACAGTGTTTTAAATGTTTATCGAAAAATCGGCATTTTTGGAGGAAAAATCGGTAAACCGGCACAGATCATTTTGAGGCAAAAATTCGGCAAAATGCCAATAAATCGTCAAATATGGCTGGCCCAGAACCAGGCCTGGTTAAAAAATTATGCCAGAAAAATTACAATTCTCTTCGCCTCCCTTGATTTTGTGCGACTAAATATTGTTCTCATGTGAAGGCTCAATGGCGATCCAATCCAAGAATGATAAAAACAAGATTACGCATTGCGCATGTTTCTTTCTGTATACAAAAATCAACTGCTTAATGTCTGTCGTCACAAAAGGCAGATAAATATAGAAATTATAGAAATATAGATTATTTAAAAAAGTAATAAAAGTTTTATATACATACATAGGTATTAAACAATTGGAAAACTGAAGTGTTTTTATTTATCATGATGTGTAAAAGCAAGCAGTTTTCAACCAAATAACAACGAAGGCTTGTTTATTACCGAAGGTTTTTGAAATTGGCCCAAAATAAAAATCCTGAACTCGTCCTCTTTATCCTGGGATATATAATCCCAATAAGTATTAAAAAATTAAAAATATATATAAAGATTGTAAGATATCACTGGAAATTTAGATTTATTTTTCTCATTTATTGTTTAGTAACATTGTAATTATGGATTTAATTTGTGAAAGGGCCTAAAACATTTGAAGCACAAAGGTGGTGTTGCAGCCTGATCATATCATCTTTGTGCGCTTTTCGACACCAAATGAAGTATATCGAACGCAGCGGCAACGTTAAGACTATCACTTGATAAACGCTTGGGAGTTCTTCCTCCCTGACGACGTGGAAATTTTTCTCGTCTTTTTACTTTCTTCGGAAACCATGCCATGGGACCAGAAAGGCTTTTAACGGTAATTTAACAAAAAAACAAGTAAGAGTGCTATATTTGGCTGTGCCAAATCTTATATACCCTTCACTACGTGTATTTACGTTAAAAAAAAATTTTTTTTTTGCCGATATCTCGAAAAAAAAATGTTTGTCTCGAAAAATTTTTTTTTTCTCAAAAGGCATGTCTAATTTCTGATTGTTTGATACCAATAACGCGCCCGTACAAATTAGGGGGCTGAGAAAACTTGATTTAAGTAGACGGTTGTCGTCGTTTTTGGCTTATATCTCGGTGAGTTATAAAGCGATTATACTGGTTTTCAATAGCAAACATCTCAGAAGAATTTCTGATTGTTTGATACTACTAGCGCGTCCGTACGACATCGGAGTGCTGAGAAAACTTGATTTCAACAGACAGACAGACGGACATGGCTCAATCGACTTCCCTATCATATATACTTTATGGGGTCACAAATGAATATTGTAGAAATTACAAACGGAATGACAAACTTATATATACCCTTATCACCTTAGGTGAAGGGTATAAAAAAGCGATCTCATGATATATGTATGTACACTTTTTTTTTAACTGAATTACCCATTGATGGATTTTTGCTCTAATAGTCCTTCAGAATTTGGCAGCTTGTTATAATACATAATCAATGAAACACCAAGGAATATAAGGATTTCATTAGAATCGATTAGGTTTCGCTTTAAATGTGATAATTTAAAATTTCCAGACGTTGAATATTGCGTTTAGCAGTTCGAATGCACAAGCTGTAAAAAAAAAATTTTGGTGCACAGCAATTACATTTATCCAGTGGATAGTCTGAAGTGACTCGTTATATTTTTCGTTCAGCTCATAAAGCATTGAGATTATCGTCAGTTTTTGAAGCATTTTTGGTGTTATAAGATTTTTCAGTCAAATACTTACTGCCAAAATCTTCAAAATCGATTTATATTAGAGGCTGATCCTTCACACACAATACTATCAAGATCTTCAAGGCTTAGAGTCTTTTTTGGCATCTAAAACGTGCATTGGGACAATAACTCCCACGTTAAAACCGTTTTGGGACTATATATCCCAACTTTACAAAATCAGCTGTAGCTAAAGCCCTTATGACACTACATTTTTCTTGCATTGTT
>NDXZ01004295.1:0-11014 GCA_003055125.1 Paykullia maculata | reverse complement strand
AAAAATATATATGTACATACAAAGCACTTAATATTTATTTTGTTGTCGATTAAAGGCAATGCAAAAGCAATGAATTTGTGAAAAGATAATAAATGTAAATGGTTTCAATCTGTTCTTTGTTAAGCTGAATTCACTCATTGTGTCTGAACAAAAAATTTGTTCGCTCTAAGCTATGTCCGTCTGTGTATCTGTCCGTCTGTTGAAATCAACTTTTCTCAGCCCCCCGATGTCGTACGAACACGGTGTTGGTATCAAACGATCAGAAATTTTCTATTGAATTGCTATTGAACATCACCAAAATCCGACAATTAACGAGATATAAGCAAACAAAATTTTTATATACATATATGTATATTTTTTTTTACACAAAAATGATTATATTTAATTTAACAAAAAAAACTTTTTTTTGAGATATAAGCAAAAAAAATTTTTCGAGATATAGGCAAAAAAAAATTTTTTTTTACGTAAATACACGCAGTGAAGGGTATATAAGATTTGGCACATCCAAATATAGCGCTCTTACTTGTTTGTTTATATTAACGCTCTAAATAGTAAATATTAAATATAAAAAGTGGATTTTAAAATCGTAAAGTTTGCAATAAATTATATGTTATGTTACAAATATCAAGAGTTTAAATACTTTCTAGACTTTTTTTATTAAAAAAAAAACACCGTATGGCGCTACAAATTTTTACAATCGAAAATGTGAACAAATTCGATAATGTGAACTACCTTGGTTTTTATTAGTTAACATTATCGCGAGTTCACTGTATGTGGCATGAACTCGCCAGAATACTTAAAAATAGTACAGCTTTTCAAGAAATGTGAAGCTGAATGAAATAAGACACCGGAGGTGGAAAAAATTTGAAGGGAAGTGACTTAAAAGCTTTTTATTTATTTTTATTTCAGCAACACCAAATGTGTGAATAATTTTGTCCCCATGAAAATGGATGCAATATTTCTTTTTAACTTTATAAATAATTTATATCGGTTAAGGTTTTTACTATTTATTATTACTTTATAACTAAATAAATATTTTCTGTAAAAAAATATAGCATAAAGTTTTTTCTTTAGGAGATATAGTTTGATATTTATAAAACAAATACATGTAATTTTGTAACATAGTGTAGTAGTATGTGTGCATGTAACTGACAATCTTTATTTGTTTGGATTATTCTACCGATACAAATAATTTTGTTCAATTATGTTTTATATTTACATTCATTCATACTATTAAGTTTCGTATTAACTTAAAAATATTACACCCACTTAGTCTCATGGATTCATAACTGTGGTTTATTAATATTTATGTATATTTATGCATTCTAGTTTATTGAAAAATTAAAAACTTCCATTTTGTCCCCCTATATTATTACCTATCTCAATTTGGATTAATAGTCTTTAATTTTACATATACGCTGATCACATCGGTAGATGTAGAAAGAACATTTTCAATTTTTAAAAATTTATTTAGATCTAACAAATCGCTTTTTATTTAAAAATCTAAATCAATATTTTTTTGTTTATTGCAATAACAACATAAGTTTGGCAAACACAGTGATGTTTTTAAGTAAAATCGCTAGATTGCATTTATTTAAACTTACCAACACTATTTACAGCTGATTAATTTTTCTTTTAAAGGAAAAAACAATTTAAAAAATTGTATGCGAATGTACATGTACATATATGAAAAATCTGCAATAGTTACAAAATATGAAGGTAAATATATAGAAAATATTGTAAAAAAGTTGATATTAAATAATTTGTGGGTTTAGCGTATAAGTGAAAAGAAATTGGAGGCCTTTGCCGTGGGTACTATGGGCAAGAGGCAATTATCCAAAAAAGAGTTGGAGGACCAAAAAAAGAAAGATGATGAAGCTGCGGCAGCACATGTAAGTTGGAAAATATTGTTTATATAGAAATTTGGCATATTATGTCGATTTGTTTATATTTTTTTAAGGTATTTCAAGAGTTTGTTGAAACATTTCAAGACACACCCTCGGCGTCTTCGAAAATCTGGATAAAAGCCGGTACCTATGACGCCGGTTCTAGAAGTAATAATTGCAATATAAAAATGTATTTAAAAATATTAAAGAAAATTCTTTTGCAGAGGAGGACAGTCGCGAAAAGGGTAAGTTGTATAAACCCTCAGCAAAATTGGAAGATAAGTCTGCAGCTGAAAAGGCTCAAGAGTATGCCAAAATGTTGGCTTCAGATTTAAAAAAGGACTCTATTGGCTTAAAAAAGAAGAATCAAGAGAAAAAGAAAAGTAATTTAGAACTTTTTAAAGAGGAACTACGTCAGATCCAAGAGGAGCGTGAAGAGCGGCATAAATATAAGCATATCGTACAGACAGCTGTCACCCAACCGACCTCACAACCGACTCCTCCAACAACGGATCAACAACCACATCATCATCCAACGGAGGGTGAACGTACGGGTTCTCATGACACTGGCGATCCGAATACAACGAATTTGTATTTGGCCAATTTGTGCCCGAAGGTAAGTAAAGGAACGCTCCTTTTTAATATGTTTGACCTTTTTATCGTAATTGTTTCTTATCTTGGAAGAAACGATAGGCTTTATATTTCTTCAAAATTTAGTTAGTTGTAGAACCTTCCATACAAAGTTAATAGTTTTATTGTATATATAACTGTGACTCTTAAAGCGTTCAATCTTTGTGAGTGTTATTCCAATAAAAGCGAAAAGTGGGGTAGCTCGAATATGACACTTTTTAAAACTCTTAAGCCATTAGGTTCAAAATTTTGCATAACTGACTCGTGTCAACGTATAAAAGATAATACAAAAATTAAGAGGATGGCGTGGCACCGCCCA
Organism: Paykullia maculata; assembly: GCA_003055125.1. Classification (NCBI taxonomy): domain Eukaryota; kingdom Metazoa; phylum Arthropoda; class Insecta; order Diptera; family Rhinophoridae; genus Paykullia; species Paykullia maculata. Next base: position 8,179 of record NDXZ01004295.1, on the reverse strand, counting down.
AGCAAATGAAATACATACAATAACTGAGATTTAAATTTAGCGTGACTTGCTTTTATGTCATCTTATTTTAGACAAAAATCGACAGGATCATATGAAGGGAGTGACACCTATAAAAAGAAAATATTTTTTGTGAGTCACTACGATATTAATGAAACATAATTTAGATGGAATCAGATAAGGAGTCGTGACATCCCTATACAAAAAAAAAAAACGGTGCAGCCTGACATTTGGGAAACTATACAAATTTAGTGTGATCCTTATGATTATTGTGATATTTAAGCTAAAAATATATTTAACAGTAACAGTTTAAAAGCCTAGCGTGAGTCACTTTAATACTGTTATCTCATAAAAATTTGATAGGATCGGATATGGTGAATGGAAATTACTATTATAACATATTGAAGGGAACTATAAAAGTTATAACTTTTAAACCTAAATAAAGTCACTTCAATATTATTTTAATTATTTGAGAAAAAAATTGGTCAGGATTGGAGCGGACCTTTGAAAATTAAAATCTTTTTGTATTGATAGTATCAGATAAGTGGCGTAGCAGTCTTAATACAAGCAATTTTAAAGAATTGTTTGGGCTTCCTTCCCTGGAATACAAAATTTTATTTGTTTTTTAGGTCTTTAGTTTAATGCCAGCTCCAGCTATGCTAGCTTTGAACAGCTTGATTATTTTATATTTCTTAAAAAAATATCACATTTTAGAATCTGTAAATGCTAACCAAGGACGATTAATGATTAAAAGAAACAGCCAAATGTTATTTAGTCTGAAACACTATATTTTACATAAATTCAAAGCACTGCCAAAAACATAAAATGTATACCCAGCAGAATATTTTACTGCAAATTTAACAATTGTTATCTTCTAGCTCTCTGAACAACAGTTAATGGAAATTTTTGGTCGTTATGGTCCGCTGGCCAGCATAAAAATTATGTGGCCTCGTTCTGAGGAAGAAAAACTTCGTGAACGTAATTGTGGCTTCGTGGCTTACATGAGTCGTAAAGATGCCGAAAGAGCGTTAAAAACTTTAAATGGACGTTTTATAATGGGTTACGTTATGCGCTTAGGGTGGGGTAAGGCAGTGCCAGTACTAACTCAACCCATTTTTATACCACCACCTCTTCTGGAATTATCAATGCCGCCACCACCATCTGGTTTGCCATTTAATGCACAACCATTGCCATCTGAATTGTCCACTTTACCTAAAAAGAATTACAAAGAGTACACGACAGAAGAAGAGAAGGAAAATATGGAAAAGGTATTTTTATATACATACGTATATCATTCGTATTACACATATATTTTAAAATTATTTCCATTACAAAAATGTTATCTAAAAAGGTTTTAAAAAAAAGTGTGGTAAAAGTTATAATACCAACAGAAAAGTGAGTAGACTTTTAAAATGAAATTTTTATTGTACATATTTTATTACCGCACAAATCTCTTATAGATCAGTTTTACATATTATACACCGTATGATAGAGTTTGTTATACGCGAGGGTCCTATGTTTGAAGCTTTAATAATGAGTCGTGAAATTGAAAATCCTCTTTTCTCATTCCTGTTCGACAATGAGAGTCCTGCCCATATTTATTACCGCTGGAAATTATTCTCATTGTTGCAAGGCGATACACCTAATGAATGGAGCGAAAAAGAATTTCGCATGTTTAAAGACGGCCCCATATGGAAACCACCAGTAGCAAACTTTTATACTCAGGGCATGCCAGAGGAACTGGTTATAGATCCAGATGTTCCCGAGGTCCATAAGGGGGCACTGTCAACGGCGTAAGTAAAAAAAAGAACGATTAAAGTAACATGATTTCAAAATGTATGTATTTATAATCCCTAAACAGTCAACGTGATCGGTTCGAAGATCTTATGCATTATTTAACGCCTGAACGCACTAAAATCGGTGATGCCATGATCTTTTGTATTGAACATGCCGATGCTGCAGATGAAATATCTGAATGTATTGCAGAATCTTTAGCTAACCTAACCACTTTACCTTCAAGAAAAATTGCACGTTTATATTTGATATCAGATATTTTACACAACTGTACGGTAAAGGTGTCGAATGTCTCCTTCTTCAGAAAAGCGTAAGTTTAATTGAAAGCACGCCGAAGAGACATTTTCAAATGTTTTTCTTTTAAGCATTGAGAAGCAGTTATTGGAGATTTTCGAAAATCTACATACATTCTTTAATAATATTGAAAGTCGCCTAAAAGCAGAAGGTTTTAAGACCAGGGTCTTAAATGTTTTAAAAGCATGGGATGACTGGGCTGTATATTCTAAAGATTTTCTCACACAATTGCGTTCAATATTCTTGGGAAAACAGGTAAAATAAATAAGACACATTTTAATCTATATATCGTCACAGAAAATGCAAAAGTCCTATCCTAACATTTTAAAATTTTTACAGGAGAAGCAAAAAATTGTTTTGTTTGCTCAAAACATTTGTAGATAGGGCATTTATGTTATGTTAATAATTAATAAAATCGTTGTCCATTTGTAAATTTTGCGGGATAATAGGACGTTTTGCATTATATGTGACGAATTATATTGTTATATATGTATGCATATACATACATTAAATGGTCCTTGTATGTAACCGGCTTGATCGATTAGCCTAAAGTTTTTTTTTGTTAGTTTTGTAATTTTCAGGAGATGGTTTGTATACATTTTATGAAATATAAAGATAATTCCTACTTAGGAAGGGGCCGTGTCACCGTCCTTAAAAGCTTAAGATATCGTCACAGAAAATTAAAAACGCCTTATCTAACAAAAAATTCAAAATCTACTTTTTTTTTATTATTTCTGGTCTGTTAGGTCAAAATACGTCATCTCGCAAAATTTAAAAATTTTCCGACGCTGGACAACGGCTTTATTAACATAACAAAAATGCAATATGGGCTAATCCCAGAAATAGTCTACCAAGCAAACATTTTTTTCAAATCAATTTTTTTTCAATTAAATATTAGACTAGATATTAATTTTATAAATAAAAGAAAACAAATTATTTCGATGATCATTAATACAGAAAACAATACCAAATCCTACCCTACCTCAGGTCTCTTAAGATTATACAAGAAATTAACATTTTTTTAGGTGATCATATCATTAATTTGGTGTTAATATAGATGGTCCGATCAAAGGCCATATTTTTATTCATTTAATTCTCTTCAATTTCGGTAAAAAAATTGTTGTTTACTATATTGGAAAAATTGAAATTAGGTATGAAATGTCAGGTCCATGCGCTGTAGCGTGCGCAACGGAAAATAAGGTTTTTTTATATTGTCAGTAGAATAAACATTTTTTTTAAGTTTTCTATATTTTTAAATAAAGTTTATATTCTGCTTTTAAGCAAATAAAAAATTAAAATTTTCACAATAAAAAAAAATATTGGCATATTAATTTCTGTGATATGCGCCACGATTTGAATTCTAGCAAAAATTGCATTAAAAACCTTTGCAATTGTTATTGGATTATCGATGTTAGGCAAATTACAGAATTAAAAAAGAAAACACTAAGATATACAAAAAAACATTAATTCATTTCTACTGGAAGCTCTGTTTCGCATTTTTTCTATGTTCCCATCTAACTTTGGCAACTTTAAAAAAAAGTGTGTTGTGACGAAGCCAATGAAGTTTGTATGACGAAGTAATAAAAACATACATCTTCATATTTTTTAATATCTTGAAAACTAGTAGAGACACCATTTTGAAAATATCAGGGTACTTAGACCATAAAAATAGCTTTTTGTATAAAAGTTTTTAAAAAAAGTTGGAGATATATTTTTTTTTAAATAAAAAAATTTTTTCAAAAAAAATTATTTATTATTTACAAAAAAAAAATTTTTTTATAAAATTTTTTAACCCTTGACATCCTGCCAACTGTAATCAAAAATAATTTTTTTTAAATTTTAAACAGAACAAAAGTTATGACCTTCTAAATGAAGGCTCCAACGCAATATTTTCAATAATTTAAAGCTACAGGGTTGCCATTGTTTATCAAAATTAAAAAAAAATAAAACCGTTTTCAATATATACATATGTATGTACATGCATTACTACATACATTCACAAAATTTTATCAAAATCGAAAACCATCTGGTAAAAATAACATGGAATTACTCTACTGGAAAAAATGTAACGTGCGTCACAAAGGATTCACGGCTGTTAATAAAAAACTACAAATTTTTTTTGCCTCCAATTAAGTTATCTTAGATTTCTCCTACTCATCTTTCTTAAAGAATTTAGGTTTTTTGTGCTTTATTATGCAAAATTCGCTAAAAATTACGAAAACTCACTCCAACTTAAAAGTTACTTCCACTTTTGGTGACGTGCGTCACGAAACTTTATGATCTATTATTTCAAAACAAATACCTGTTACAGAATTATGTTTTATGCAATTCGAAAGTACAAATATTTTTATAAAAAAAAAACAGATTTGCTTGCAACATAAACACATGTAAACGAAACCTTTCACAGATTTTAGGAAATAAAAGAAAATGTACATATATAAATACAGTGCACGCTCGATATTCGCGACTAATCAAAAACCAGACCCCAAAATTTGATCTAAAATTTTATTGAAAAATTGTATTATTATTAAAATTAGAAATGTTTTTATTAATATATATTTCCATTTTAAATATTTTTAAAGAAACTTGAGATTTTAAGTTGCTTTTTTGGTCATGAATGGAATGCAACTGACTGGCTTTTGATCGTAAAATATTTGCTGATACTGGAACATTCTTCTCTTTGTTTTAAAAACCACTTGTAAAACATTTTTTCCACTTTCGGGTGCTCAGCTTTCTTTAAGGTGCAACGTTTGCCAGGGCCACTTTCTGTTGTGCGTACAAAATTTTGTAGTGCCTTTTCTTGCTTTATAATGGGATAAACCGAAGACCTTTGTAATCTACACAAATTGAATTTATTGATGTTGTTTGATGTTATTTTAAATCTGTAATTTTTGAGTAATCGTTGGCTTTAAAATATGTTGAACACAAATAAACTGATAAAATAACACATCAGAAACACACAAAAAAATCATCTAATAAACAAAAAGACGGGGATTTCTATTATTTTTGCTTATGTTGATTGTAAGCATTGTAATCAAACTAGTTATAAGAATAGATATTCCTGTTTGAATAAAAAAAACCGTTAAAAGTCGCGAAAATAGAACCTTGTTTTTTGTTAACTGTCGCGATTATAGAACCTACAATGCTAAAAATTACGCTGTCGCAATAATTGGTATTCGCGAATACCGAGCGTGCACTGTTTTACAAAAAATGTTGCCAAAAGCGAAAGAAAAATATATTTTAAAAATCATTTTTAGCTTCAAAGCTGGTATCCAAAAATTAAAAAGTTTTTATTTATTATGTTACAAAAACTACAACAAATGTTTGGTATGTACCGGTATTACAGAGAATATAATTTATTTATTAAATCGTAAGATTTAATGGCTACCTGTTTTACGTATATCTAGAGAAAATCTTTGATAACTATCAAAAGCAATTTTTTCTATTCCAAACATTCTACAACTATTGATTATTAATGTGCAAAAATAATGTGATATCGATCGAGCTATCTTAAAGTAGATTAATGAATTAATATACATTTGTATTTAGTATCAGCCTCCTGCAACACCTCCCCCTGTCGAGGAAGCTAAAGAAGAAGATGACGAGGAGGACATAGATGGAGCTCCCTTGTCAGCTGATGAAAAAGATGATGAGGATTTAGATGGTGTACCACTGGATGGTGCTGCTTTATTAAAGGGCGTTCTTATGCGCGGTTTACCGGAAACTCAAAAGAATACACCACTTCGAAGTCAAGATGTAAGCCGGGATGCTGATTATATTGATGACATCGATGGCATACCTTGTAAGTATTTTATAAATTCGGTTTATGTAGGTCTAATTGCAATTTATGATATTTCAACCAGTGGATGATGATATTGATGGAGTGCCTCTTGAAAAGGATCAGCATGATTTTAGTGATGTTGATAAAATGACTACCAAACCGCGTGCTTTTATACCCTCGAAATGGGAAACTATAGATCCAGAGCAGGTAGAGGCACAAGCCGTTACCACTAGCAAATGGGATACATTAGATCCTCCCGAAGCTCCCAAATTTCAGATTCACTATAGCGATGAGGAGGATGACGATAATGAAAATACTCTAAGTTTTGATGAAATAAAACGCAAAAAACTACGTGAAATTGAAGTTAAAACTATGCAATATCAAGATGCTTTGGAATCGGGAGATGTTGAAATTAAACCTGGTTTAACAATATCCGAGCAAGTGGAGCACTTTCGCAAACGTTTAATGAGAAAAGTTTGTACCACATCAATAATAATAATAATACATTTTAATGTTTAATTGTATTTTTTTTTTCAAAGGAATCTCTTACTGAAGCCGTCGATTCTCCCTTAAGTTATATGCACAAAAAAGACACTAGCCCTGATAGTCCCAAGAAATCACGCCATCGCAAGCGTTCACCATCGCCTATAAAACATTCTAGCGGCAGTTCACGTTCAAGTCCTGTACGTGGTGGACGTAAACGTTCCCTTTCTCCCTATAAGAGCAACAGTAGTACGAGCCGTCGAGACCGTTCACCAGCATCTAGTAGTCGCGACAGTAGCAAACATACCAAACGTCATCGTTCTCGGAGTCTTTCTTCTTCACCAACTCATCTATTAGAAAGAACGTCGTACTTGTCAAAGTCTTCGCGTTACGATAGTCCACATTCATTAAGATCGAAAAGGTTTGTTGTAAAAACAAGGGTTTCTTTTAAAACATAAGGTCAAAATCTAATTTGGATTTTCTTTACAGATCTCCCTCACCCGTTTATTCCCGTTCTTCTAAACGTGATTTAGAACGTGATTCATGTTCCACCAGTTCAAAGCATAAACACAAACATAAACATTAATTTAGCACAACAATCCAACAGAAACCCAAGTAGAGGAGAGGTTAATGAAAAAAAACAACTATCGATATTTAAGAAAAAACACTTTTGTGTGTTTATTAATAATTCTGAACATTAATTAAGAATAAAATTGATACAAAAAATTACAAATATATGCTCGACTCTTTCGGTTTAAAAATTATTATTATTATTATTGTTTTTATTTTGTGTACACTTTCAAAAAATACTTTAAAATTATCAAAGAGAAAAGATATTTTACAGTATGTACGATCGATTTTGATAAAAATGAAACTGTTTTTAAGCTAAAGAAATTTTAAAGCACGAAAAAACCTGTTTCAAGTATTTTATTGAAGTTGCTTTTGCCCTTAAAAAAATTGGGTTTTTTCAGCTTTTTCACATATAACATCATCTGCATTCAAAAACAGCTTGACAGTCTGAAATCACTTAAATATTATTGATTTCGGTTTCCTGTTTATACACTTCTATAATGTCCTCAATAATTTCCCAGTGTTTGTCCTTGTTAATGTCGGAAACAAATGGCTGTAAAAGAAAAAATATGCATTTTGTTTGTGTATTATAATTCACTTTATGATAACGAGTTTCTAACTTACTGTATACCATATAGATTGATCATCGGATTCATCAGTAAGTGGTACCTGTATGCCATAAGTTTGTAAGGCCAATGATAGACAACAGATGGCAATATGGGTGGGCTTGTGATTCAATATTTTCGCTGAATGATGAAAATCTTGTAGAAATGAAGCAGCTGTTTTGGCTATTGGCACCGAGGACCAGACATTGCTACCCAACCAGTCCTGCAATGTTTTCATGTAGTAGAGTAAAAACTAATAAAAGGGAAAAAAAATATATTTTTGCTTTGAATAAGGAGTTATTGCCGAAGTGACTATGCTATAAGTTTATAAATAGTTCGCTTTAAATGCCAGACAAAGTATGAAACTTTTGTGAGTCTTAGTTCCACTGCTTCTGATCCTATTCATTACTGGCTTCAATAACGCAATTATTATCAAAATATCAAAATATTATCAAAAGTTAAAAAAAAAACAAATGTATGTACAATGTATAATAAAGCTTATGCCCATTCCGAAGCAAGGCACAGAAAACCGTGTGGTACTGTCGACCATTGTCGTTAATTATAATCGAATTGGTAGGTTACTCGTATCTTACTTAACAAATAGTTTATGATAATACTAGCTTTTAACCCGCTACTTCGTTAGCGCACTTTTCAA
>NDXZ01004291.1:0-30986 GCA_003055125.1 Paykullia maculata | reverse complement strand
AGTGTGTGGGTATTTAATGCGGTTTCCAGAAAGATAGTTAAGAAATTTAGGGATTTTTAAAGCTTGTAAATACTTTGTTTTTTTGGTAGTGTTGTGTTCATAAAAAATGTCATAGTTACTCATATTTTCTATTGAGGTCTAATGAAGGCATTGCTAATTCTTTTCATTTTAATTTGACCACTCTCAGTGTCTGTATATGAATTATAAATACTAAGAAAATTTTTGACTTACAATTTATCATGTTATATTTCGTTTTTAATAACGTAAGTAGATATAAATGGGAAAATAGTTTAAATTAATTTTTCCAAACGCACGTTTTGACATAATAATTTTTTTTTAAATCTTATTGGTCAGTGAAAACTAAAGGTTAATAAAATTGTTAAATATTTACGGCAATAGAAGTTTTAGAATTAACACAGAAAGTAGTTGAAAGTTATTTATAATTTTGTATGCCACAAACTTTTAATTTATTTCCTAAAGTTTGGCTATTTTAAATACCGGCTCATAAGTTAACGAAAAGTATTGATTAAAGTTTTACCAGTTTTATATTTATATGGTTACAATTCATTTTATGTTTAAGCATAAATATACAAAAAGTTATCAGCTTATAATTATATTTAGCACGCCTTGTTCATTAAAAGGGTTTTGTTGTATTTGAAACACTTTAATTTTTTAGTAAAAAGGCATATTTTTTATTTAAACGTCAGTATTAACTAGCAACATTGGCGTATGTAGAACAAGGCTTACCCCACAAAATTTACCAAAAAGTTACGTTTATCGCATATTTTTGACTGCAAGCATTATTTGTCCGTGCTATTATACAAAAGGGCTTTAATTAGGTCACCTGTTAACCAAAAACCAGGCATTTTTTAACCCGAATTAAAGAGATCTGTGAAATATGTTGTCAAATCAAGGCTATGCGGCAGATGCTAACATCTATGTATACATATTAATTAACATGGTTATCTATGTTCGAAGTCGTTTAAATTTATTGCAAAATCGTGCAACATCTTACACTAGTGTAACTCTGGGATTCTGCCACGAAATAACAAAATCATAACAATAACGTTTCCCGCACCATTTGCTTTGTTCGGTTTTTTCACTGACACTTCTTTTTAGAGAAACTATATAAAACAGCCTTAACGTCTGAATAAACACCATAGAGGATATATGGTCAAATGAAAAATTCTCCAAAATGCCTTAACTGAAATTTTTTGCAATTTCTGATTAAAAATTATTAACAAAAAAACTTTTAAAAACTTTTTTTTATAAAATCCCTGAATTGTTAGGCAGCATGAGAACTAACATTAATTAAAACTGGTGGCTAAGGATTTTACTTTAAATATATTCTTGGGAGCTTTTAAAATGTCTACATGGGAATAAGAAGTGTTTTCAATATTTTTCATGATTAAATTAAATTTTATTGTATAAGGATAGGTTAGAAATAAATTTGTCTTCAGTTTTATTTTCGAATATTTCTAGAAAACTCTTTGAAATTCGATAGTTGTGTATAAATTTTGAAGCAAAAAATTGCCAGCTTTTATTTAACAAAACCGCTCGAAGACTCTAATTGGTACTAACAAATACTTTTTTCAGTTAAAACTTGACTAAAAGCTTTACAAAACTCATTTCTATCCACTTTCCTGTGGTTCTTTTTACAAAAATGGAAAAAATGAACCGAAAAAAATTAAAAATTTTTTTTAGTTCCAAACAAATTTTGTTTTAGCTCTACAGATAAAAGACTTTAGAGGCCTTTGCACTTTTTTCTGGTTTTATTTTTTGCTTCCATTCGCCTCTGCTAGTGTCCTAAACTGATTGTGTATGTTTGTTAATTTAAACAAATTTTTAGTGATGGCAGTAGTGCTAAATGGTATCTGACTCTATGCAAGTTAGTTTGGCTTTTATTACTTTACTGAGGTTTTTAGTACTTTTTAATGTTCACCTGCAATGCGGTTCTTATGGTTGGATTTTTTGTCATGTTTAAATGTCGCTTAAAAACATATACTCAAACATACATATATGTGCATATATAGAGAAAAATAAGTTAAGCTTGTTTTATATTGTTGTCCTTTTATTCCTGCCGTTTTGTTTGTATTCCTTTTGATTCTTTTACTATTGCTCCATTTGGTCTTTAAGCATTAGCCAATGCATCAAGGGGGACTTTAAGAGGAATTTTAGTTTTATTTCTTTGTTCTGTTTTGGGTGTTAGTTTTGTGTTTTCTTTTTATAAAACTAAATGCAACTGCATTTGGTCTTACTTAGCAAAGAACCTCATGAATTATTAGTCAGCATTTTACTTAGTTTTAAGCTCAGTTAACAAACAGTTACAGCAAAATGTTGAACAATTACATTTTATTTGTTCACATTTTTCTCTCATTTCAGACGGTGTTAAAACAAAACACTTTTACGATTGCAATTTACTTTTCATTCGTTTATTGCTTGTTCAGTTTCTTCTAGCTCAGTTGGTATTTTCTACTTACCCTGTCCACAGCACAAATTCCACATTATCACCCTGCCGTGATTTCATTGCTTTGGCAGCCGACTCAATTAGACTCCAAGGACTATCACAGAGGTAATCACCATAACGACCTGGTGAATGTGTGGACGAACTAGGTGGTTGTCTTTCGATGCGCCAACAACCTAAAACGAATGACAAAGAAAACAAAAACAACAAGTAAAAATTAAAATTCAAAGCCTGGTTTAAAGAAACAAAAATATCATGATAATGTTTAATTTTGTTGGCAAAACGAAAAACTAAAAAATCAAATTAAGACAATTTGTTGTAAATATTTTTTCTTTCCTCATTTTCTTAGTATTTTTTTTTAATTTTAGAAACCTGTAAATTTTCCGGCGAATTAATACAAAAATGTATACAGAATTTGAAATTTCTTGGGAATCATTTCTTTTTCGTTAAAATGATAAAAAAAGTTATTTTTTGGCACCATTAAATTCAATGCAATTAGTATAAGGTTGTCATTTGTATTTACAAATCTTAGAAAAGGTTTAAAAAATAAAAATTTTTTCTTGATTTCTGAGTTAAAATATAACTGGCAGATTCACAAATTTACAAGTTTATTTTTTTAATCAATTTCAACCACAAAACTTGGTGCCTAAGGGTCTCAAAATAGCACTGTCTACTTAAATAAGTTATACAGCTATAGTTGGTAAAGCCCGATCACAATAAGCTTATACGATAATTAACAAAATATAATTCTCTTTCATCAATATGATGTGGGCTTTGGCAATTTTCAAAAGTTGGCTTTATAAGTATGAGAGCTTAAAAAACAAACAGGTTGTTTTTAATGCTAAAATTTTTAGTTTGAATACGTTAAGGTTATTTTTGGAAAGCGGAAAAATAAAAGTTAATTTTTATTATTACCCAATCACACTTGTAGCGAATATTATTATGATACTGAATTTTTTAGAGGGCTTTTGAAGATATAGGAGACTTTCGGGAAAAGCCTTCAATGCAAGCTAGCGTCAATAAAAGATTAATCAACGTGACTCTTTTTTGCCAAATTTAATTTTTTTATCAGTATATTTATATAAACAAGTCAGTTATTAACGTGAAAATCTAGGGCTAGGTTGACTAATTTTAATAAAAAAAAAACTATCCTTTGATCTATTTGGGTACCAGTTTCATTAAAATATACTCAAAATTTTCACATGCACTTTGATAATAAAGTTTAAGACAGACAGAGAGGAGACAGTCAGACATCGCCTATGTGACTACGATTGTTTTTTCTTTAAGCTTGACAGGTAATTATTTTGTTGGACATTTGAACATCACAACAAACATATTAATACTCTCTCCACCTATAATGGTTTAGGTTATGAAAATGGTATCAATAAGCTAAGTTTTGGCAATAAAACTATCCGAAGTACAATTTCTAAGACAATTAGTTAGCACATTTCCTATATATTTATCACCAACCCCAAACAAAGGACTTATTGGAATAACAAAAACAATAAAGCTTTTAAATATTAAGAAGTTTCTATCCTTTTGAATGCGTTTTTGTATATTCGGCGACATTTAAGTGATATTGGTGTACAAGAAAAACAACAGGTCATGTGCCTAGGAGTCACTTGCCCAAACCTCTTAAGTTACAGGGTAGGACCCTTTAATTTAAATTATTTTTTGAGTTGGAAATATTTTTAAAAATTAATTTTTATCCAATATATTTGTGTTAGATTTTTTCCTAAAAAATATTTTTATTAAGAAGCATTTTGTACCAATGCTGTTTAAATTTTTTCCGCTTAAAAGACGAAGTTTGAAAATGTATTTATAAACATCAATGACAGGTGTAAATAATTATCTTATCCTGCAAACTACATTTAAAAAAGGTTGATCAACTTATTTTAACCTTTAACCAGAAACTATATTAATCTTATCCCAACATATAAAGAACAACCTATATTTTTTTTTGCCAAATTACGAAAATAAATAAATATGTATGTATGTAGTAACTTACTGCGCATAACGTCTCCCTGCGTTGAGTATATTGTATCTAAGTGTAGATCTGTTATATGCCAAAAATAACCTACAAAATAGAAGAAAAATGAAGCAGTTAAAGATTTTACTACTTAAATACTAAATTTACAAATAATCGTTAAAATAAAACAAAGTAAATTAAACATATGGGAATACACATTAATTAAATATATGTAAATGCTAATTAGCATCAAAACTGTGTAGTACGAATAATGCTAATAAAAGACGAATCGTGGGTAAATACGTAAATAAGGGAATAAATTTTAGGGTTAATTAATATACAGTTAATCAGTGGTATATAGTTTTGGGAGTCAAATTTTATTATAATAAAATTCATTTGTAACAGTAGGTGATATAAAATATTATTCTGTATACATACACACAATACATACATGCATATGTACATAAATACGTTTGCGCATAAATAACTTTCGATGCTTATTTTAACATAAAATAGTTTAAGTATTTAGATAATTTTTTGTATTTTTCAGATCATTAACATTTTGTTTATTATCTGACAGAAGTCAATACTAAGGACCCAGTCAAATACATATGTTATCTTCAAACATAAAAACAGTATCCAAGTCTCTGCTAGTATAGTTAAAGATAATTTCCTTTTCATTGATAAAAAAATGACCAGAGAAAATAAATTTTAACACTTCTTACACAAAATTACTGAATCTAAAATGCACATTTGAGGCCTTGTGGAAAAAAACTTTAAAAGTTAGGAGGGTCGAAAATTGATTTTTTTTTATAAATATCGATTCCAATTTAGGGTATCCGTCCACAAGTGCCATAATAAAAGCATTTTAGTTTATCTAAATATTTTAGATTTTTACAATAAAGTTAATATTTATGACAATATCTTTCAATTATTAAAATATTACAAAAAAATTCCATCCTATTTTTTAAATAAGAAAAAAGCAGATTCTTAAAAATTTTTTTTAAAAATTTGATAACAATGTAACAAAATACGCTTAAAAGAAATAATAATTTTAATTTTATATATGTATATATTTTTAAATACATATAAATTTGAATTCAAATATACTTATATATGTATGTTTTCAAAATACTTATTACAGCCCTTTAACATTTAAAATACTTAAGTGAATAAATCTTTCTGCAACGATTATTATTTATTTGCTTATTTATTTATTTTTTTTTTGGCATTTTTTATAAAGATTTATTTTTGTTAAAATTCTTATTGTTTTGTTTAGCTTTTAAACAAAATAAACATATAAAAATGAATCTTTTGGATAAAAGGCTTTATGACTATAACAACCTTTGCTGACAGCAAAAGAAAATAAAAAATACAAAATTTTACATTATGTAAGATGTGTTTTACAACACTCAACAAATGAAACAACAATAGAAGATGGAAAATAACAAAGTGTAATAAAAAAAATTTACACCAAAAGATCACCAGGACTGCGGCTACGACAAGTACTGACGAGACAAAATGAAATAGAGAGACAAGACAGTTTAAAATAAATATAATTTTACATACATATGTATATGCACAGTAGGGTTGAACCTTTTATTATTAATGTGTCTTTAATTAATAAAATATAATATAAAACAACGAATTTTAAGAAAAATTATAAAACTTTAAACCAAACAAATGGTGTTTATCCAGATAGATATAAACAATAATTTCACAGAATTTTTTCGCATTCCTAAAGGGATTTTTATTTGTCTAATCTAATTTTAAAAATTTATTTTTTCTCTTGTTACATTAATAAAACTAAGGCTCTGCGTTATCAAATGTTAAACTTTGATTTGATTTGATAGTCTTACACTGAGTGTTGACACATGTCAGGCGTTAATTTGTTTTTATTTTATTTTTTTTTTTGTTGTGACAAAAGTTGTGCTAAAATTCTTAAAGGTTTTTAGATACAAAACAGACCTTTCAGTTCTTTCTCTTAAGCAAGATTATATTTTGAAATTTTGTTAAAATAAGCTTTTTTAATGTAACTTTTAAATTTACCCATATCGTCCCAGAGATTTTTTTCGAATAACTTAAAGAAGTTTGGTGTTTCGTAGCTAGTTTGAGATTGAGTTTGTAACAAAATAAAGAACTTTTAGGTTAACATTTAAAGCTAACATCTTACAATATCTAATTTTATTTAAAAAAATTGAGTTTTAATTTAAAAAAAAGGAAAAAAGCATTTGAAAACGCATGAAATTTACTGTTCGATTAATCGAACACTGGGACGATATGAGTTAAGCGATTTTTAACCAATTTTTTTCTTGATTTAAATACTTTTAACATCAGTACTTTCACGAGATTATTATTATTAAATATTTTTTTGGAAAAAAATTTTTATTAAAAAATTAATTTTATAATTTCCTTAATAAGAACGAAAGATGTCAAAAAATATTTAACATCGTTGGTGGTATTTCTCATTATATGTGAAAATAAGTTGAACCTGGCTAGGGTCCTTGAATCTTTTTCCATGGCTTATTGACTCCTTTTCTTTAAATAATTTCCATATTTTCATTAAAATTGTTGGGGTGGCTTAACAAAGACATATTTTGCAGACGTTTTTTTTGCCATTTTGCAATTAACGAAAATATAATACAAAAGCTTTCAGCAGGTGAATTTTTATAATTTTAAAGATAAATGAAAAATTTTCTTAAACTTGATGGAAACAAGATTTGACAACTACCGTTTTTAAATATAAAGAACGGGATTTGATAAAACAAACATTTTTTTCCTAATATTTTACAAAGAAGTTGCCTTTTTTACATTACTTTGTATTCAATTTTTCTTTGCTTTAAACTTTGCTTTTTGAATTATAAAAGTCATGAACTCAATTGATATACGTATGTCAAAAATTATTTACATTTCAGTTCATCATATTATTAAGAAAAAAAAAAAAATAATAATAATATAAATAAAAAATGTAGAGAAAATATTTCTTTCATTAGATTTTGTCGAAAAAGGAGGAACATAACATTTTATGATGAAATCAATTTTTCACATAAAAGAACATATATTCATATGAACATATGTATGTATGTATATAAAATTATTTTTTTATTTTATTTATTCTAGCTTTTTTGTAATTTATTTATTATTAGGAAACTACTATTACTCATTATTTTAAAAATTTTGAAAACTGTCGAAAACTTATCAAGCTCCCTTAGTTTTTCTGCATTTAAAATCTATTAAGTAAATTTGTATGTTTGATTTTTTTATGACATACATTTTTGTCCATATAGGTTTGTCGCCCACATCTTTGCTGGTTCTTAACCGATTGTACGTTTTTTTCAAATTTTCCAAAAAGGCATGTCTTTAATAAGAAATTTCTGATAGTTTTGATACCAGAGCATCGGGGGACTGAGAAAAAATGATTTTAACAGACAGACAGTGTAAACATATATATATATATACTTTGTGGAGTCGAAAATGAATACTGCCATTCACTTGGGAAACGATTCCTTTGTTTCACTACTTTCGGTCTTTGACCAAGTATTCCCCAGGCAATGGCTTTTCGGATTCCTCTGATAGCTAGCTAGTGTGGGAAGGCGCTCAGCTATGTTGTCTGAATGGTTACAGTACATCTTGAGCTCCAGCTCATCTTAAATTTTGAAGCCACAACAAATGTTAATTATTATGGCCCTATGCTCCTTGTGGAAATTGTGAATACTGAATATACTGAATACAAACGAAATGACAAACTTATATACATATAACTTTGTCACCTTTAATAAAGAGTTAAATAAATAAACCCTTCTTTTATTTAGTGCAAAACAAATTAAGACCTTATATGGCCACCCTAATATAAATACATATAGATGTACATACATATGTACATAGATAGAGGAACATCTGTTGCATAGAATGTCTAAGACATTGAATTACTGTTTTACCCCAAAAATAAAAAAAACAAGTTTTGAATTATAAGAATTCGTATATTTGTGCTTTGTTGCATATACATACATATGTATGTAGAAAGGAAAAAACGGCAACCTATATATAAAATGTGACAGTATTTTTGACATCGTTACAGTTCAATACCATTTACTTTTTCTTATGTTTTCTTTTAGGTTTTTGTTTTATTTCTCAAAAATTTACAGTCTTAACTCTTAAAATGAAAAGTGTCTTTGTTTAATTCTTCTTTTTTCGTTTTTTTTTTATCTTAACGCTACATGTTTTTTTTAGCCATGTACATAAATAGTTTTCTCGGTGCAAATTTTCGTCTGTAGGTGAAGAAAGAAGAGATGCATGTAACCTAGATCCTTTAAAAGGTTTGTCTTTAGTTGGGGGCTACCAGTGAGTGACTGCATTTAATTTGAACAAATTTCAACAAATGACAACAGACAACGAAAAACTGATGTGACATTAATTGCAACACATTTTCGCATACTCCTTGCCATTACTTGCCATCTATGTTTATACATTTGTAATGTTGTTTTCTTTTGTTGGATTTTTATTTTTGTTTTAATTTTTTTTTAGTTTTTGTTTTTCTCTTTTGTCTAAAGCTGTTGAAAGTTTTTACGGATATGGCAAATGAAATATATCCTGGTTTGTCTACGATATTTGTTGTGTTGAGAGGTGAGAAATTTATATCACATAATAATAAATTGCAATGATAGTGTCGGTATGTCAGTGTGTGTGTGAACATCTAATGGGTTTGTTGAAAATGAACAATACTCGCATCATTGAATTAAAAGCAAAATAGTTTTTTTTGTTTTTTTCTAAATTAAATACAGAATGCATGTGTGTGGTTTAATGATTGTCATTAGAAATATCATTTTGTATCTTAGACTTTGCCCCAAATGCTTTTCTCTAAGTAATGATTTTTGTTGGGTATTAATTGAAAATGTAATTTGTACTATTATATAAAAGTTGTCTAATGAATGCTTAAGGGTAGACATTTATTTGGCAATTAAGTTAAATATTTAAGCTGTGGGATTTTAAGAAAATAATTATTTACATGTTTGGGCTTAAAAATAAAAAGCTTTAAGTTGTATTGCACTAAAAAAAAGAATATTATTGTTGTTCTTGTATATATTTTTGTATTTATGAAAATTGTTTTTTTTTATTTTAAAAATCTTTTGAAAGCTTAAATAAAATTAAACAAACTATTTATAGATGGCAAGAATTTTTCTTGTAAATAACTTAAAAACATTTTTTTAAGAGTATTTTAAAAATTGTAAAACAATTAAGAAAAAAATAGATATAAATTCATTGTGTATTCAAGTGTTTATATGTAGCAAAATTTTTTTTATAATTTTAAATGTTTAACTCAACAGAATAATATTTTTTCCTTTAATTTCCTTTGTATTCAAAAAATATAAAAAAATTTTTTTAAGAAAACAATGGAATTCTTTAAAAATTCCTAATGAATTATTAAAACCAAACAAACACTGTTTGGTTTATCATTATTCTTTCTGTTTTTACAGAGAGATAAATAGTGCGAGAAAGAGAGAGAGAGAAAGAGCGAGAGTTTTGTCCTGCACTGGTTTAATAATAATTTATACAATTTAAATTTGTCTGTGTATGTACGCTGTTTTTTTGATAAGGGAAATCATTTAATCCTAAAAAATATTTGCAAACCCGAACATTTTATAAAATTTCTATTTAACTTTAAGTGGACATTTGGTTTATCCTTTTGCTTTTGTTTACATCATCTCTTACTATCTTAAGAATATGAACTTTTTTTAACTAAAATTTCAAATCATTTACATTTAAAATATACTTTTTTAATATTTCATGAAAATTGTAAATAAACTCCCTATAACACGTCCCACAAATTTGACCCTGTTCATAAATGAAAAACATAGGAATTGAATTGAGTACCTTTAATATTACTTTTGTCTTCTTCTAGATTTTTTATTAAAGTAATTATAATAGTATTTTCCTTCGTGTGTCGTTTAAATTGTACCTCTAATACTTAGATATAGAAACTTGGCCAAACAGCAAAAGCAATAATGTTCAATGAAAATTTGTGCTAAAAGCGAAAATAAAAAATTGACAAAAATTGCTATCGGTCTTAGTAATGGAATGGTTTTTATTACTTTAAGGAGTGGAAAATATAATGAAATAATAAATTTAAAGTGTTTTTAAACTGTTGCAAGAACTCATTTTGCTTGTATTTTATTGCGAAAACAACACTTGATATTGACGTTAATGAGAGTGATTAAAAATAAGCCGATAAAATTAATCTGTTTTTGTTTTGGACGTAAAAAGCCAAGTGAAATATTTTAATAAGAAGCAAAACTGAAATAAGTTAATTTTGATAAAAAAAAAATTAAAAACGCAACATTTTTTAACTTAATAAAATACACTTGCAAAATATAAAAAATTGAAGCATATAACATTATGCTAAGAACTTCCAAAAAGTGGAAATTTTTTTTTATACAAACTTTATTGAAAATTGTTTATAAAGATATAAATATTAATAACATTTCAGCAATTCAAGATTGTTTTATAAATTACCACTTATTTTTCTTTTCTAATTTATAGAATTTATTTTAAAAACATTTTTTTTTTGTTATGAAATTGTTTCTATCTTGTTTAAGGCTGCTTATAAAAGTTTTAAGAAAATGGCAATTTTTCAAAAATGTTCTACAATATTAGGTTTAAGTAAATTCTCCTAATATAATCTTTATCTAAAAAGATTAAAATTTTAATTATTGAAGAAACTCAAGAAAAAGAAAATTACAGGTAGCTATTTTAAATGAGTTAAAGTGTAAATTGGCACTCATGAGCTTGGGCCAAAGAACAAACCCTTTTGATAATGTTTGCAATTAGCTCATGATTGTATCTAGCCCTCCAGCAAATAATTATTTTAAAATATACACGTAAACAAAAAATGGTTCATTACCAGTCCTAGCTCTTATATAAGGCTTACTACTAAAAATCCGATAGACGTTTATATTAACCACAAATAATTTATTTCTCTTTTAAACTTTTTTATGATCAGTCTACATAAAGTTCATTAAAAAAAAATCACCTAATCTTTCAAACTATTATTAAATATTTTGGCTGACTGATGTCTAATATGAAAATTTTTAAAATTTTGCACACGTAACTATTTAATTACTATAATATTAATACTAGTTTTTTAGTAGCTATTAGAATTTTTTGCTTAAGAGACAATTCTTCAACAATTAATTTTTTATATTAAAACAATTTTTTTTTCAAAAATCTAGAAAAAAATTTCCAGCAATTTTGAATTCAAAACATTTACCAAAAAAAAAATTTGTTTACCTTACAAACTTAAACACATACACAGTACCATTTCCCTTACAAAAGTGTTGTCTATAAAAAGATTTATACTATTTGTAAACAATTTTAAATTTTCTAGAGGTCTTCAATACAGCTTGACCATCACGACGTATGAAATTTTTTAATATATTAAATAATAATCATTCGCCACTCTGAATTGCAACGAACAAAACGACAAGACTATTTTATTTTTATTAAAAATTTTAAATGTTTTTTACGAACTTAATTTGTTTTACGACAATTATTTTTGGTTTTATTCTGGTTGAAGTTCATTTTAAATTTCTTAGAAATTTAATTTTTTTTATTGTGATAATGAATGAATAATAATTTTTTTACTTTATTTTACTATATTTAATATTTTTAGTAATCTAAAGCATCTTTCTGAAAAATATTTTCCTGTGTAAAATAATAAGTTTCCACTAAAAAAAACTTGTTTTGCTCCAAAGCAAAAAATTTAAAAATTGGAGTTCTTGATTATACCTTGAACATATAAACAAAAAGTATGGCCCTATGCTTCTTGTGGGAACAACAGGATTTAATATATAATATAAACAAAACAAAAAAGAGCGGTAATTTTTGTTTGTTTTAAAGATCTTTCAACCAAATACGAAATAAAAAATTAAAAAAATAGCATTGCAAGTACTACTAGTCTCAAATTTTTTTCAAAATTTAAAAAAGCAAAGTATAGTACCAGGTATATTTTACGTTATTACGCTGAGATTGTATTGCTTTTTTGAACGCTTAAATGATTTATTAATCCAAAATATATCTTTCTATACATTTCCCCTTTTGTTGCTTTATATCCATTTATTTAAATTTATGCAGGAAGAACGAAAATATAAACCTTCTAACTACTTTACCCAGTGTATTCTGTGTACAAAAATATTTTTTATATTTATATCTGACATAGCAGTTTGTCAGAAGTATGTGTTTTTGCAAATGACAAGAAAATAATATGAATTTAATTTCTATTTAAAAGATTTTTCATATTATTTGTATTTTTTTAAATATATTTTGAAATACTTTAAAAAGTTATTCTAAATTTGAAAATACCAGAATCAAAATTTAACATGTACATATATTTTCTATTTTTCAATAGAAAATATCAAAGACAAAAGAAAGTTTCAGGAAAAGGAAGATAAGTTTAAGCTATATTTTAGACCTTAATGTTATCATTTTATCTAAAAATATTTCGATTTGAAGAAGTTTTTCCAAAAGCAAGTTTTATGTTTATGCAAATCGGACTATGGAGCATTTTATTTAGTTGATATAGATTTTCCTAATTTATTAAAACAACGTATTAAATGGATAATTCCAACTTTCATTTTCTTTTTATTTACTTAGACCTTGAAGCACACAATTTATTGATTTTTGAAACAAAAAAAAACTAAATGAATTAATCATCATAAAATTTATTCTTGTTATGCGATATAATATACTTTCCATTAGCGAATTTTTTTTTATAGAATTATTAAGGCAAAATGGGATTTTAATTATTTATGGCAATATTTTTATTTTTCTTTATTTCAACTTTCATTTATTTATATGTATTTGTTTATATTTACTTATTATTTATTTCTACTCTTTTTGTTATTCTGCTCTGTTTGGTATATAATACAACCGAAAACGCAAACAAAAAGTAAATAGGCTGAAAAATATTAAACCATATACACACATACATAGAAGTTAATATATATAGGTAAATGTATATGTTTTATATGTGTGTGTTAGACATAAACTTTTAAACAGAAACGGTTATATATAAAAAACTCGAGCAACACATGAAAAAATATGACATGCATTAGATAACAAACTATTATTTTACACTTTTATTTAAAAGTATCTTGATAGATATTCTTATACAAAAAAAAAACAATAAAACTTATTATAAAATCGTATATCTCTTGCACTGGAACTCCTTCTGGGCATTAAACCTACAACTCGTAAACCATTTAGTAGATCAAAATTAACACACCCAACCTTATCATATAGACACCATTATTATCTTTCCTTTTTTAACTTCTAAAGTTTAGCAGTTTTTTTATTAGATTTCTTTGAAACTTTTTTTACACCTTTACCAAATCTTTTATAGTTCTTACAATTATTCAAACCATATTCACCTTAAGTCTTTGAAAAACTATTAAATGTGCAAAAAATGTATGTAGATAAACTTTTTACAATAAATATTTGTTAAACTTGCGCATACTCTCGCATAAAACAAAGAAATTTAAGGAAAATAAATCTTAACATTTATTACTTAAGACTTTTCGTGTTGTTCAAACAATAAAAGATATGAAAATGTAAGCCACTAAATAATTTATTATATTTTTCTCCTTCTATACTCTGATGAATGTTTATTTAGTGAGCGACAGAACTTAATTTAACTTTTTTAATTATAAACTTTTTTTACCTCCACTAGCAGTGACTGCATTTGTTTGTTTGGTTTTGTTATTGTTTTGTAACGGTATCTATACATGCATCTATTAAGGAAATCTAATTAAATTTATATAACACTTTTTTGATGTTTTTCATGTACATATGTATGTTTGCGAATGCATAAGTATGTTTGCATACAGCAGTAGGAATAGTAATAATCAGAATTTTATGATATATATTTAAGATTATAGATATACATTTTCTGTACAGTTTGGAGTTTATTTTGAAAGTAACATTGGCATTGACAACAAAAAAAAAATCATGACAAACAGGTATCATTGAAGGGTTCCCCTGAATAAAAAACTAATTTGTAAGGGACTTTTAAGAGAGATAACAAAATATTGTTTTTAGCCAAATTAAGTACATTACTAAATACCTCTCATATAAATAAAAAACTAGTAAGAGCGCTATATTCGGCTATACCGAATCTTATATACCCTTCACTACGTTCTCTGTGTATATATTAGTAAATTTGTTTCAAAATACACAAACATTTTTTTTGCTTTTTTGCCAATATAATCATTTTTGTGTTAAAAAACAAAAAAAAACGTTAAAAAAACGAAGCAGTCGCTTTTTTGCTTATATCTCTGCCGCTTATTAATGGATCTTGCCAGTTTTCAATACCAATTTTTTCGAAAACATTTTCAAAAGTTTGATATCACATACAACCCTGGTTGACCTATAAGAGCTACGTAAACTTGATTTCAACATACACACGGACAGACGGACAGACAGACAGATGGACATGGCTCAATCGACTTCCATATCTATAAGGATTCAGAATCTATATACTTTATAGGGTCGCAAATGAATATTGAAAAAATTACAAATGGAATGACAAACCTATATATACCCTTACCTAATGTGTGTGTGTGAAGGGTATAAACATTAATTAATGAAAACTTGATATGCCATAAGATTTTTTATTGGTTGCAATTTTTGTTGAAGTTGTTTCTGCAAGCTCATTAAAACCAAATACGATTTTAAAAATAGCAAAAAAAAATGGAAAAAGAAAGAATTACTTGCAACTAGTTATGTAAGAAAAACAATGGTATATGGCTGAGATTTTCGGCAAATAATTTATAAACATAACATAAATATTTTAACTGTTTGAACAAAGCTTAAACAAATAATTATTTTTTATTGCAGCAGTACAACGAACAGCTAATAACAAAAGTCTTAAACATTTTTCCTGAATATCTGACAAAATTAAAAATTTTCCCGTCTGGACTTTTTCTTCCAAAAATAATTAAATATTTAGTCATTTTAATCCTTGGGTTAAAATTAATGTATGAACACCTATTTTATTATGTTACCTTTAAAGAACAACACAACTGATTTAAAATCGATGTATTAAATGAATTTATAGGCATTAAGTTCAGGTTGATCTTAATAAAAATATATATGTATAATTGAAATTTTATTTGAAAATTAGTTGAACTATTATTACATATAAATGTTAATTAATATCGATAGGCTTCAGTTCAAGTGATTATTTAATCAAGAGTATTATGAAAAATCGAGTACGACACTAGCCGAGTGTAATTTTTTTTGAAACTAGCTACGGTGTCATCTTAAGCACTCTTTGATTGGTATGTAATGTTAATATCATATATTTAACTCACAGTTTTATATTATTAGCAACTGGGATTTCTCCCTTTTAACTACTCTATACTTTTCCCTAGTGAGTGAGAACGAAATTCACCAGCTATTAAGATCTTTCTTTCTTTCAATTATCCTATGTCATTTTATCATACACATGGGTCTGGCTGGACCTTTTTAGAGTTTAAAATTAATTTTATTGTGTTTATAACTTAGCAACAGACTTCAAACTTTAGGTATCCTCCTAAAATATTGTTAGCCATAACTCTTAACTATAAGGACATTTTGTTATACACATCACATTCGCAACCCATAGGTCTAGCTGGACTCACATATATTTTATATGAAAAACAAAGTCATTATATTATTTTAGATCGCTATTTTTAGGAAAAGGAAATGTTTTTCATTGATATCATTTGAGTTAACTTTTAATTGCTATAAAAAGTAATAAAATATTACATTTTTCTCCCAAAACTTTTATGTGGTCTTTCCGTAGCTATCATTAAATTTAAAGTATGTATATGTAACAAAAAAGATCATAATATAATGAATTTTATTGGAAATTTAGTCTAGCTGCCCCTTTATTGCTTGTTGCAATCATAAGGTCAGTAATGCTCTGAGCAGTTAGATACTAGATTTTAGGACAGTGCAAGAACCCCGTCTACGGTAGTCGGTAGCCCGTAGGTATCTTAAAATTTGAAATGTATTTGAAATAAGAAGAGGCCATAAAACAATAAGAGCATGAAAATATATGTTTGGTCTAGCCAGACAGATGTGTTACAAAATTGAGAATCGGAAAAGATTGCTTTAGTTTTAACTTCTATCAACATCGAACTTCTTTGGTTATGTGAAGCCAAATGAAAGAGATGGATTTTAAATTTAGTAGGGTTCACATAACCTGGCAGACAATAGCAATATTTCCTGTACACCAAAATTTCTTCACCCTTTCCCAACTGTGGTAGTATGCATATGCTGTATAGTCTAAATATCATTTTAAATACGGTACGGCAGCAGCTGTTTAATTTTATATGTCTTACACAAAAATCATATAAATGTGGAAATTGATCACAGACATCACGAAACCAAGGGGCTACTTTTTAAAAACAACATAACTACAAGATGAACAATATAATTATAGTGACTTGTAAAAGAACTAACGAGCTATAATAGGATTCGTATTCTAGAATAAACAGAAAGTAATTTTAGGCTTTTAATGGCCATCAATTTAACTCAATAAACTCTTAATAAAAGAGAGAATCCCCTACGAAATACAAAAAAATGGAGACATTTTTTCTTTCCACATACTACACAGCAGAGCACATTGATTATTGATTTTATTTCAAGCTGGTTATTAAGGAAATTCCATGAAATATCGATATAACATATAAAGTTGTCTGTTATTTAAACATATGAACATACATACATACTTATATACTTTCTATAGAAGAAGGTTTGCTTCACTTGATTTTCTTGTTTTTAAAAAGCTTCCAGTAATATCAATTTATTTATTTTATTACATTTTATTTTAAGACTAAACAAAAGATTCTTACCAAAATATTAACTCTTTATTCATAAGCACAAAAAGTAGTTATTTTTAAAGTTCAATAAAAAGTTTTTTCTATTTGCACAATTATCCTTTCCAGAGTCTTAAATTTTTATAAACATCCATATTTTTCTATGTTTTCTACTACTCTTTAAAATACATAAAAAAAAGATACAAAATAAAAACATTCAAAAACACATTTTCATTTTACAATATATTTAACTTAAAAAAAAAAACTTTTAGCTTAAAGTAGAAAAACTACATAAATTTCACTTATTATATAGAGACCACTTTTCTGGCTGGTTGAAAGTGACCAACGAAAATGTTGTTAAATTTTATAAACATTAAAACGACGTCCATACATCCCACACAGTTAAGCAAATACAAAAGTACATAAACAAAATATCCATGCAAAAGTTTTAGTTTTAATTTTATATGTCTTACACAAAAATAATATATAAACATATAAAATTAAAAATAATTGTAGATAATATATATATATATATATAAAATCATTTTTTTACATCAAGAAAAGAGTACACAAATTTGTTTAACTCATAACAACTGGCTTTTAAAAATATTTGCTGGGTTAAAATATTCTTGCCGGATTTTGTCCAAGTAAAACCACTTAAACAACTTTATATACATTTATAACCATTACTTAACGATTTTGTTTTTCTATTTTTTCTTTCATTATTTTTAAATTGCAACAATTTTCGCAATGTAATTTTCACAAATGCTGCTGTTTATTTTATGCGAAAATGTTTTAAACCCATATTCTTAAGATGATTTCATGGCTTACAAGCAAACATAACGATAAAATAGCGAATTCCGGCAATTATTAATTTAAGAACACAGTAGAGTCAAAAAAAAAAAGATTATAAAAAATGAAAAAAGACGTTGCAACACCATGTCTATAATCAGTAAACAGCAGCCCTTTTAGCTATACATTGGTGGGTGTTTGCGGTGCAAAAGGCAAACGAAAACATTTTCTAAAACGCAGTATACATGTGTTAGATGCAATAAGGTTGAAAAAAAAGTTTTCAACAAAACAGCGTACTGTTCATAAAAACATAAAAAAGTAATGTATAAATACAATGGCTGTAGTAAAAAGTGCTGGTGTTAAAAAAAAGCAAAAAAAAAATGAAATTCATTTTTCTCATTTTCATTTTAATAATGGTTATGTTTAAATAAAACTAAAAAAAAATAATGTTAATAAATGCAACACAATATTATTTTAAAGCATATAGTTTCACAGCACGACATTAGCTGAAAGCAACAAACATACATATTTGCGAAAAATATTTTTTTATAACAAGCTTTTGTGGGCAGAGTTTTACACAAGATCGTAATATAATTTTTCGTTTTTCACTTTACATTAATATTTACAAAAACTGAAGACATAAAAATCTAAAATTTTAAATAAACTCTCAAATTGTAATAATTATTTGGCTTTTAAAGACACAAAGAAATAGGCGTAAATCACCCTGAAAAAGAAAATCTGTTCGCTTCGGGACCTTAGGATGATTCCCAAAGGCGTCGGCCGGAGTCGACTTTAGACATCGTAACGGCCACACTACGACTCTAATTTAGGCCGCTTTGAGGAATACAAGTCCTGTACTTCCTCGACTGATAAAATTTTGCGTATTATTTTTCTAATTTAAATGAAAAAAAAAAAACTATAACAGAAATAATAAAATCAATTATATTTATTACTAAGCTATACAGTATGCTAATTAATAATTTCATAGCTCCAGCTAAGTACCTGTTATGTATTACGTAAAAAAACCCAACTAATTTGACTTTTACCTACACGTTAGAAGACAATATAACGATATTTTGCTTATCTCACATCTAATTCTATTTAGAGGGAAAAAATATATTAACAAAAATAATACAAAATTTATAGAGTGTGAACATTTACAGCTCACCCACTTTTAACACATTTTCTATGCATAAATTTTTTACTTGGTTTAATTAAATTGATTGACTTTTTTCAAATGTATGAATTAAAAAGCGAATTATGTGTGTGAGTGAATGTGATTGTGTAAATGTGAATGTTTGTATAAAAATAAATTTTTATTTCAAAAATAACTAAAATATTTAATAGTTTTTTTTGTACATTTTTTTAACGTAAACTTAAATGCTATTTTCAAAACGTTTTATGTTTTCATTTTGTATGTGTATTTTTTTTTTGCCTTTTTTCTGCCAATATTAAAATTTTACCTCAACTTTATAACCGCATACATTAATACTCGTTTACATAGGAATGCCACTACACATATGCACATATGTATGTATGTATATGCGTAATATGTATAATAGTTTACCGCAGATGTTACATACCCGTATAAACTCTTATATAACCATCCATCTAGCCAAATGGTTTTTACTGTTTTATATTTTTCATTTCTATGTATGTAACCCATACTGCACAGTGGGTCTGTTAAACTATAACAAGTAGTTAAGGTAGAATGTAAAGGCTATGGAGTAAATAAGATGAAAAAAAAAGGTTAAAGCTAAAATACGGTAGATGATTTTTGCAAACTTGCAAACCTTGTTGTAAACCGTTTATTTGCTAAAAACAGCACATTTTTAACTTTTATCGTCCCACTTTATTCGTGTTTAGAGGAATTTTTAAATATATTTGTGTATTAATGTACATGACTGTGCAGCTCTATATGTCTAAAAGTATGCGTATGTTGCATCTTTTACACATACATACAAACATATAAAAATGCATATTCAATAGTTTAGGAAAAAAAATAGAAAAAACATTTTGTTTCTGTTATTGTTTATAGAAAATATGGTAATTCGTATGTTGTTTTTATTTCCAAATGTTTAGTTTTAGTTAAACGTTCTAGTGTTCATATATGCATACATTGGTATGTATAGAAAGTTTTAATATGCCTCTGTGTATTTGGTTAAAAATTACACACACACATACATTTCTTAACATATGCACATAAATATGTTTCACTCACTTTCAACTCATGCACTCACTCATACGTAGACTGTAAAGTGCTCACAAACAATTGTATGTTATTTTTCAATTCTATGTTTATATGTTTGCATTTGTATTCTCCATTGTTCCACGCGGATGACACTTCAAAGTTAAACCTTTTGATGGAAACAAGAATGTTATTTTTGGCTATCCAACAATACTTAAAATATGAATAAAGAAATATAGTATTCAAAAAACTTTGCTGTAAAGTGCTTATTTTAAGAAAAATGAGTGGCTGCAAAGTAGTATTTACATATATTTAGTTTTTTTTTCTCTTTTCTTTGCGATCTTTAGTCTTTCTACTTAAGAATAAAATAACATTTGAGATGAATTTTAAATTGTTGTTGTTATGATTGTTAAAAAAAGCAAAAGTGCGTAAGATTTCGGTTTGGGAATTATGTATTAGGTTCTTATACATTTTTGGAATATAAAACAAACTAATGTTACTTATAGTAAGGAAAAGAGATCAGTACATGTATGTATATCATTTACTTCTTAGTGTGTACAAATAATATTAAAAGCGAGATTAAAAGTTTTTTATTAGGTTTTTATTGATTTTTACATTTTTGATAAAACTTAACTTATAACAAATCAAAGATTAAAAAAAACACTGCAAAAATAAGATTTAACATATGTTTAATGTTAAATTCAATATTTGGTTAAAATATCTTAATTTTTAAAACAATATTTACGCTTTTAAGTATACTTTCTACTAAACTTTGTATTATTTTATCAAGAACTTGCTGCCATTTAAGGTGCAAACGCACCCAAAGCTCCTTAAGATTGGCTAAAGGTATTCGATGTTATCCTAACCTTCCTTTCACGACTGACCACAAGTTCTCAATCGGATTGGGTTCAGGACTGTCATTTAAAAATTTTGCTCACTTAACTATTCCTTCACGTTTCTAAGGTAGGCTTAGGGTCGCCATCCTGTTTAAATATGACTTCATTCTCTGGGTAGGTGCTCCTGTCAACAAAATGGTGAAGAGAGATCGGAAAAATATTCAAATAATCCTCCTTCCTCATAATTTCATAGATTTTTTGCCAATCATCTACCAAGTTAAACATCCCCATACCATTATGTTGCCTCCTAAATGTATAAACGGTTTGTTTTACGTGATGTCTTTGTAACCTTTGTCTTTGTCTTTGTAACACCAAAACTGGGCCGTTGAGGACTGGAAACAAGTTATTTGGTCAGACAAATCCAAATGCATCTGTTTTCAATCCGACGAAAAACAATATTCTTGGCGCCGACCTGATGAAACATTGCAAAGACATTACGTAAAACAAACCGTTAAACATTGAGAAGGTAACATCAGCTAATCAGTCGCCTTCTATAGTAATCCTTTTTAGTTTTAGGGAGATCTTTTTCGCAACTGCTGTATCGCGCTTACTATCTATAATTCAAGTAAGAGCGCTATATTCGGCTGTGCCGAACCTTATATACCCTTCACTACGTATATTAATGTATGTATGTATGTATGTATGTGTGTATGTACGTTTGCAGGTCCGAAAAGTATTTAAAGTCTTAGAAAAATTTTTTTTATTATGTAAATTTTAGTTCACATAGACCTTTGCCCATATCTTTGATGATGCTTGGCGAATTAGTAAATTATTTTCAAATTTCTCAAAAAGGCATGTCGTCTTACCCACAAATATAATAATTTTTGTGTTAACATTTTTTTATATCTCGTTAATTGTCGGATTTTAGTGATTTTCAGAAGCAAGCATCTGAGAGAAATTTCTGATTAATTGATAGCAGAACGGCTCCATACGAAATCGGGGTGCTGAGAAAACTTGATTTCAACAGACGGACATGGCAAAATCGATCTATGAGGATTCAGCATATATACATATTATATTGGGTCGCAAATAAATATTGTAGAAATTACAAACGGAATGACAAACTTATATATACCATTGTCACCTGTGGTGAAGGTATGTTTTGCTTGCCTAAAGTATGCAAACTTTCTTAAAGAAAACAATTGATATGTGCAGAAACAATTTAAATTGCTAAATGTAAATGTTGGCCACTACAAGGTAACTTTGTCGCTAACATTTTATTTTAGAGTTTATGTTTCTTTTTAATATCAAAATGTATACGCTCCATAAAAAAAATTGTAATTACAAAATGTATTGTAAATTTATTTAGTAATTTGTGTATGTTTTTTACTCTCTATTCTGTAAAAGGCTAAAGTGTGTTTAAGTCTTGAATTAAATATGATATGTTTGGGTTATTTGCCAATAATTGCTTCCAGTAGGTGGTAAATTTAATATTTCTTTATATAAGGAAAAACATATATAAATACATTCTCATACACAGCTACAGCAGCAGTAGGTTTTTTTTGTTTATTTTATTTTGCGTCTTTTCAAAACACTCATACATAAATATGCACATATAAAGAAGTTGGAAGTAAAAACGAGCATTTTATAACCTAATTTACTGCGGCAACATTGTAGTAAATTAAACGTACATTTTTTATTTTTAATGGCCATTGACATTAAGTTTAGAAACACAAAAAAAGTACGTGTATTTTTATACGACAAAGAAATAAAGCTGATTGCCTTTATTCGAAAGGCAATTACTGACTACATCGACTAATGTCACTGCCACAACAGCTAACACTGCCACCTCCATCATCATATGCTTCTGCCATAGAAAAATGTAACAAATCCACTTCTTGTAATATTTGTTGTTTCTCTTTTCGAACTTTTACTGACACTGGCATTAAGCCAAAAACATCTTATCAAAAATACATACAAATAACCAACAAAAAATAATAAAATAAAACAAACACACACACACACACAATGAAATTCTAAGTGGTCGTTTTGTTGGGGGGGGGTCTGTAAAAGGCTACACACGCTTACGAAAATGTTTTTTTTTTTTAAGTCAACAACACTAACTAAAACATATTGATTGTTTGCAAAAAGCAAGACGTGTATTATGTGTTGGCAGGCAATTCAAATTAATACACATTCCAACGAAATAAACAAAAATTATGGATAAAAATCCCTTCGCTGAGTGCTTTTCAGCTTTTACACTTAAATGCGTTTTTTATTTGTCCAGACCCCATGTTTTATTGTTCATTTCTTTTATTTTCTTATTTTTATATGCTCTGGCGAAGATGTGAAATTTTTCGAGTGGATATATTTTTTGTGTGTTATTTATTCTTTCTTATTTCTGATCAATGTTTGTTCAGCACATAAATAAATTAAAAGAAATGGTTTCAATGATAAATTTATGCCTGTGTAAAATGTAAGTCTTTATGGTCTTAGTACGTTTTATTTTTAATCCATGAAAAATGAGACTCGTTAAATAACTTTTATTTCTAACTTTGGATTTTCGAAGTATTCATTGCCTAATACATCACCATAAAAAAAAGTGTAAACTTAAGACCCAACACATAAGCAATTTCTGCTATTACAGGCCTGGATACTTTAATTTGCTTAAAAGTATAAAACACAAAAAATAAAGTATAAAAAGAAAAACTAATTCTCCAGCTTTATAAATAATTTTTTTATTAATTTTTTTAAAGGTTCCTTTAACAAATTTTGTATCAAAATTATGTTTTATAAACCTTTAATATATTAAAAAATTGATAACAAATTTATAGCACTGAATTAAAATTTGAACTTGGTTAAATAAAATTGGTTCTACTTTTCGAGACATATTGTTATAAATTAAGGATGTTCTCATTTATATATGAGCCTTTGATTTTGAAAGTGGTATAAGTCATATTTTTCTTGTTTCGAGATATTTAGATATTGTGTATTATGGAATATGATTTTTCGACAGTAAAGTAGTGCCAACACACAAGTATTTATTATGATTGTGAAATTTATAACCATTTTTAAAAGGAAATGTGGTTTTGAAAGGTTAAAATGACTTGTATCACTTTTAAAATTAACTGCATGACTTTAAAAATGACTTACACCAGAAACATTTGTATTAGTAATTAACATTTTATTCAAACTCATTTCATTGTAACTAAGTAAATTATTTATTAGTATTTAGGGAAATAAAGTGTTTGTGAAAAATTGGTAGGATATAGGGTAGTAAATCCATCATATCTTTACGTTTTTCTTCTGTTATTGGTTTAATGGTTGTGTGTAGTGAAAGTAAATCAATATTTTCGTATATTCTAGGTCTTCCTATTTTAGGTGAGAGGTCTAATACTTTGAATTCGGAATTGTCATCCAAGGAAGTTTTATAAAACTTCTTATATGGAGCATTTTTTTAGAAACCTGATCCATTGCATTTTTAGCCAAGACACAGCTTCTTCATTGGTGATTTTCCTTCTATTATTCGTTGATTTTTTTAGCTGTTTTGTCGAAATGAAATCTTTCTGAGCTATTTGTACTACCAAAAATGGGTTTTTCCTTTTACATTATGCTCAGGGATGTATAAATAATACGATTTTTTAATTTAAGTTTCTATCAAACCAAAATCGCGATCATTTGGCAAAAAAGAATGGCCGGATACCATAAATTTATGATCAACTGTTTCAACATTATTATCAGATGACAAAATTACTAATTATTTTGCCAAACTTTGTGAACAGACTGACTTATACCACTATCAAAAAAACAGTAACTGTATTTTGTTTACCAACCAAAAAATAAACACATTTTATCGAGACAATTTTCATGGATAAGGATTTGATATGAAATAGCTGATAAACCAGATTTTTGACTTATACTACTTTCAAAATCAAGGGCTCATATATACAAAAACTGTTCATCGTATTTGGTTAATAAAAAAATTTCCCAACAAAATCATATTTATATTTTACAAATATTGTTTTTAAGTCTGCTCAATAGTTTTAGAGATAAAAAGAGGTTTTGGATAAACACAGCTTTTTCCAAATTTTTAAAACTTTGTTTTTAAAAATTTCATTAAAAATCGAACACGATAAACACATTTCAAACAAAGTATTCTAAATTTAACTACAATCCATGCGAAATAATTCTTTTTTTTATTTATTCTGACTCAAGTTCATTTTAAATTTCTTCATTTTAAAAAAATTCATTTTTGTTTGTGATAATTGAAGAATATACTGAAAAAGTAAGTTTCCCGATACTTGTGGAGTGAAATGCATTTTCAAAACCAGCTACGGTTTCATCATCAGCACACTTTGATCGGTATTTTAGTGTTGGATGTAAATATTTTCTATTTAACTCATAGTTTATTAAAAAAGAGAATATGATGACTGATAAAAAAATAGTTTTTTTTAATAAAAAATACATTTTTTTTGATAAACAGTTTTTATTAAAATAAAAATATAACAATTCATGAGAAAAACGTAAAAAGTCAACAACAACGTAAGAAAACTACAATGATTAAAAGAAAAAAAATAAATTAAATCATAGTATAAAAACATCCGATGTGTTAATTTTTTTTCTGAGCTTGAGTCATCTAAATCGATTACAATTTCTTTGGTTAGATTTTTAATCTTGCTGATTTTTTTATGAAACTATCCAAATTTTGTTGAATTGTAACAGTTTTTTTTCAACCTAAATTTTTTTATAACAATTGATAGCGGCGGTCACGTTTCAAGACACTTTTTAACTGCAAAATAAACATCTAACGTTTTCATATTTACGACGCAAATCGAAGCACTTACCACGCAACTTTGAAGACATGCGACGCAAACTAAAGCAAAAACGATGCAACTTCGAAATCACTGAAATTTTAAAACGACGCAACTTCGAAATGACGCAAACCGAAGCGGCGCAAACCGTGGTATTGGTGTAATAGTAATTTTTTAGAAAACAAAAGACTTCACATGTCTTACATGTTTTTCCATAGAATTTGTTTAATGTAAACGAAAAGTATGAAATTCGAAATGCGGCATTAATAGGTAAATGAAACAAGGGAAAACTTTTTAGTTAAAAAAAATTTATCCACCTTAAGCGTTTAAAATCCTTTAAAGCTGCTTTGGAATAGAATCCATCAAGATCTGGAAAAGTTTTGTTGAAATCTCATTTCACGCATTTGTTATCGTTGTGATGATCCCGGCTTTTATTCTTGTCAAATCATTGGATCTTTTTCAATTTATGAATAGCCAGATATCAATTGTGAAACTTTGTAATTATAATGCTTTTATGACATGAAATGTTATGCTGTTAGGAAATGAAAGCTTCTCCTGTTAATCTAGAGACAGAGAAAAGTGCACAATTGATTAATATTCCTAAAAATTGGTGTTGGTTCATAGAACTATCAACAGGAACCAAGTCGCCTACTCTATTAAACGTATACTTTCTGGCGTACAGGTGTCACTTTTTTATTGATTTTTTTATTAAACGAATAAAAACTTTATTCGGAGATAAGTGGGTCTCGAAATTACTTTTCAGTCGAATAATAATAATAATAATAAAAAAAAATTAGCGAAAAATATGCCGACTTTAAATTTTTAAATGTCATACTTGCACTCTCATATCCGCAATAAAGTGCAGCTTTTTGAGTTCCTTTTTTATATTTATACAAAAAGAATCGCTAAAATTTCAATAATTTTTTTACAGCTTATTTCAGGTAGCAAGTTTGTTATCCCAAGGTACCAGAACAAGGCCATTCTTGCGATCATAGCAAAATTATTATAACTAGGTCGCCTAAAATACACAACTTGTTTTTATTACTGACTTAACATAAATCATAAAGAAAACAGCATTTTAAAATAATCTAGTTCTTCTGGTCTACTTTTTTCATTTACTCTCTTCACATTTTTATTTTTTAAAGCTCGAGAGGGAAAGCCCATAGTTTACAAACTTTAAACAAACTTTAGTGCAGTGCGAAATTATAAAAAAAAAAACAATAAAAATCTACAATGCAAAGAGAATGTGGCAAATGCTATGGAATAATATTTGCCTGCAACATGATACATACATGTATAGCTTAAAGAATAAAGTAGCAAATAGCATTAACAAACAGAAAATATAAACTGTTTCAAACGCATTTAACCCGACACATTTAAATAATAAGAACTGCAAAAAATTTTTTATAAAATTAAAAGAAACAACATTCTCACATTTTTATTAAAAAAAAAGGAGAGAAAGAGAATAGCAAGCAGTAAAATAAGTCTTAAACAGCAGGGGATTACATCTTTTTCTCTACGTTTTATCTGCCTTTTCATATGAATATATTTAACGCAAAATACAATTTGAACCAACTATTAAAGCTCACGCTTTAATCAAAACTTTAACGTGAAAAGTTTGTTGGTATAAATATATTTATATTCTTTAACGAATCTCTTTAAATAATAAAAAAATGTGATGCCCGTTGAGTTTAATTGAAATGGAGAAAAGTGGTAAAACAAATATGTTTGAATTATAAGTTTGTTATTTAAATTAAGGGGCTAAAAATGTTTGCTTAAACTCATTTTGGTTTTTAAACGAACCTTTTAAATTTAATACAATCATTTCTGAATCCATGCCTAATAAAAGGGTAAGATTTTTTTAATGCATATTCCAAATACTTATACATATGTATATGTACATATGAATGTATAATATTTTCTTAGTAAATTTTTTCCTAAGCAATTCTGATTTTTATTCTTGTGTTTTTTTGCCTTAATATTTAGATTATCATTACGGATTTTTTCTTTAACCCTTTTGCTTATTCTTTTCAATGCCCTTTTCTATTGTAGCAAAAAAGTGTTGCCTTCTTTCAATTCCTTTTTTTTAATATATATATGAATGTAATTTGATTTTTGGTAAAAATAGCATTCTAACCGAAAAATTTTGTATAAAATTAAAGGTATTTTAAGGATTCGCTTAACAAAGGGTTGCTTTATATTCAAATTGTTTTTATTTCCTGTGACGTTGCCCTATATTAAAATGTTAACGGTATTTGGGATAAAAAATCTTCTAAATTTCGTTAGTTTTCTATTTATTATGCAACAATACATTTGTTATGTTATGGTGTCATAATATATTTATTGTGATATTTAAAGGACCTTTCACTTTAAACCCTATTTGATTTAGTTAAATGTTAATCGTTTTACATACAAAGTTAAGGGTAGAAAAAAATTGCGAAAAAACCAAAAATTGTAATTTTTATGAGATTGGTATTCCATTAAAAAATAAAAATTAAAAATTGATCTCAATATTTGAAAAGTGCATATTTTTGAGATTTATGTGATGTTATAAGATCATCTGGCTGTTTTCGTATGTCTGTCTTCCCTATCAAAAACAATCAAGAAGCAGGTGTCAAGAGTTAAAATAGTTGGAAAAAAATCATACATTATTCATTGATTTTATTCTGCCTTATATTTATTTTTTCGAATTTTTATTGAATTGTGTATAACTTTTTATTTACTTCAGAAACTGGATCTTTTTCGATGGTATAAGAAATCAGTCTTTACAACATGTTTTTTAAAATTTATAAATCTTTATCTTTCAACTAATTAAGGTAAAGAACATATGCATACATGGAATTTTATTGGTTTCGAATTTTCCATTATATGTCACTTAAAACGGCTTCACATTATTTTACAAGTCTAAGATTTTCTTTTGATTTTGTAAAAGCAAAATAAAAATCAAATAGAAAATTTTCTCATTACATTTTGTGTCTAAACTTTCCCATTTCAAATAAAATGAAAAGCAACGCCACCCTGATACAATGGATAGTCATATGTTTTTAGAAAATTTCTAAAAGTAATGAGACCCATACGACTATCAAAATTCTTTACGTATTTTTTTACATTTTTTAACATATTGTCTTCACACTATTATACTTTCTCATTTTTGTTTTAGTTTTTGTCATGTCGTCGTTATACTCAGTAAAGCTAGCTTTACTAATATCATCGTTTAAACTCTACACATTACATTATCATTCAAGTATCAACTTATTTCACATCGTAGATAAATAACAAAATTATTTGTCGCAGTCTTGTATAGAAGAACATTTTAAAGTAAATGTTAAACAATAGTTAATAAGCGGCAAATATAATTGTGGGAATCCTTTTCAAAAACAATAGAAAAACAATGACTGCCTCTATTTTATAAAACAAAATTAATTATTTTCAGTGATAAACTCATTACAACAACAACTTTATGTTTGCCGTTATATTTGTATGAGCGTAAATAAAACATTAGCATGAAAAATATAATAAAATTCCTAGCGACGAACTAAATAGTTTTAGTATGAGTTTACTTTTTACTAAACATTGCAGATTTGTCGCAGTTCCATGTATATCATTTTCGTTTATTTTATTGTGTTTTTGACTCGCAGTTGAATAAATTTCATTCACTTAATTGTGGTTCAACATAGTTAGATAATTTGAATAATTTATTGGAGGCACAATAACAGTATTAAAATAGGACTCAATAAAAATATTTACACAGGACTCGGAACTTGAATGGTTTTTTTTTTTTTTAGTTACTTTTAAATAAAAGTTTTGTTTACAATATATACAAGAGTTTAATACTGTATTCACTTATTTGAATAGGGTTTAAAATCATACAAACATAGGACTGGTTCACAAAAAAAAACAATATAGCAAATTTAAATGCATATTTTCTTAAGTAAAAAAATTGTTTGCTCTTAAGTTAAAACTTTAACCTAAGAGCAAACGATTATGTTACGAGCACCTTTTATTATACACATACATGCACACGTACAAATATACCTCTAAAAATTGTGTTTTATTTTTTCGCATATTTAAATGCCTGGGAAAACAACTCACTAAAAGCGAGTAAAAAATCGAAATATTTATTTACTTATTTTGTAACATAAATATTATAAACTGTAGCAATATTTTTGTTTTTTACAAAACAACTGATTGACAATTATTAAAATAAAAAAGTAAATTTAAAGAAAAAAAAAAACATCAATTGTGTATAATAAATTAGTTTTTAGTGGTTTATTGGTTTTGACAGTTGCAAAATGGGCGAATAATTTATTTAAAAAACTATTGGAAAATTCATACAAATGTACATAAGAGTAAATATGTATAATTATATAAATTAAATATAAATTTAATTATTAGAATCCTATTGTATTGTGGGTTTTTTATAATTGCAAAAATAGGTCAACCAAACAAAGGGCTTTTAATTAGGAAAAATAACATTTTGCCAATAATTCAACAACAAACCATAATTAACTGCACAAGAGGAACCATGGATGCCGCTCAGTGATGGAGAAATTAATACGAATTTTCTTTCTTTGATACAGCAGAAACTGTTTATTTTTTTTTTAAATACTACATTCGAATTTTTAGGTAAATTAAAAGAAATATGCAGGACTAATTCAATTTGGTAAGAAATTGTTAAAATTTAGAATTAGATTTTTAAAACGATTATCTACAGTTTTTTAATAATTATTAAATGTCTCCGCCAAATCAAAACTATTAACATTTATAAAAATCTAATAACTTAATGAATCTTACTTAAATCTTCTAACAAAGATGTATTTATAATTGTAAAACAAAGTATATTTTCATTAATAAAATGTTTCATATATAAAAACCTTTTATCTAAAATTAACCCATTCACTTGAATTATTTATATTTCAAGACATACGTAAGACTGTGTAGCATTTGTTTGTTGTATGATTATTAAGGGTGTATGTATGTACATATATATTTACAAATTTTATTTACAAATGTACTCTTCTGGAACATTAGTGTCACTAAGTGTATAATAAATCAACACGTTAAAAAATCGA
>NDXZ01004285.1:0-25888 GCA_003055125.1 Paykullia maculata | reverse complement strand
ATAAAAATCTTTAAAAATTAATACAAAAACTGACTTATCATTGTTTATTATTTATTTACATACAAATTTTAAAGGGACATATATGTTACGCGTTGTCCGGTTTTAAAGAGATTTTGAATAGATTTTGTTCATTAAAAAAAATCGTGATTGACTCATAAAATACAAGGTGATAATGTTTTAACTACATACATATATGTACATATGTATGTTTATAAATATTACAAAAATTTAAACAAAAATACTTTGTAAAACTCAATTTGGAAAAGGAAAACCTTCAAGTATGCTATAATCACAGGGTCAATGTAAAGAACCGCCAGTCAGTCACCAGTAATAATGTCTCTTTTATGTGCACTAAAGTAGTGTGAGAATGTTTGTGTTTTGCACCAAAAATTATCTCTAAATTGAGCATTCGAACAGATCTCTTAACTCAAATATAAAAAAAATATATAGTCGTTGAAAAGATAAAGAAACAAAAAATTAAATACAAATTTCGTAATTGGCATAGAGTTAAAAGATTTTGGCAAAAATTCAAACTTTTAATTTAGAGAAAATTAAAATGCACATCATTTTGGTAGACGTGAATAACAACAACAATTTCATAAACATTTTACGATTTTTTCTTTTAAACTACTCGTGTTTATTGTCTAATACTTTTACTCAAGTACACCAACAAGACTAAAATCTCATATGAATTAATTTTATGGAGTATTTTTGCTAAAACAGGCCATTTAATGGACTATCGATTGTTCTAAATATCGTTTTCATTTGGATCTTGTTGTTGTTCTTTTATTATATTTAGAGAGAATTATATTGTAACAGCAATATTTGAATTTACTATTATTAAAGAAATTTTTATTATTCATTTTAGCGGAATAATTTTGTATAGTTTATTTTTGTCATACACATTTGGTTTTTGCTTTTCTTCACTGCTGTTAAGCTCATTTATAACTAAAATTTCTCAGTGTAGTCATCCCATTAAAATTTGTTCTTACGTAATGTACGACAAAAAAGCATCAAATTAATTAAACAACGTTATATGAGAGGCAATTGTGTGCTAAAAAACATCCTTTACGTGTACATATTTATGTACGTAAATACATACATATTTATGTATAAATATTTGACCGATTTGTAGTCATTGTGTATTGCTGTTTATTGTCTATATTTTAGTGGAATAATTGTACGTAAAAAAGTAAATATAAATGTGAACTTAAAAGAGAATTTTAAACGAAATTGTGAATAATTTTTTTAAATTTTGAGCGACAAAATTATTCTCAGTCAAAACTCTGTTTTTTAAATTATTTTAACACCACAACTGTCAGACTTCTAAATTTGCGAAGTTTTTGTTGATGTTTTTTTTACAATTCGCAAAATGGCAGATTTGAAAAATAAAATTTGAAACTAATACTCACCTTTCACATTTATAATCACTACAGCTTGATGTTACAGTGTATAATTTATACCCACTCTCATTTACATATTTTTTTTCTTAAATTTAAACATTATTAATTTTTTTTCTCGTTCAAACAAAATCCATCTGATTTATAGTGCCATTACCTGGATCTGATGTTAGCTCCATTGAACAAACCCCCATTCTTCAAGTACTTAGTCAATTAAATTCCACAGAAGAAAAAACAGATAAAATCAAAGAGAAACCGAAAAAAGCAGTAACACCATTGAATCCGCCATCCCCTGAGGAGCCACAACCGCACAACGATGTCAATGACAATGATAATTTTAGCAATAAAAACCTAGTCAGTAGTTCTAATCGTTTAAAGTCACAGTCTCAGTCTCATTTAGGTAAAACAACTCCCACGCCTACGCCTACGCCCACACCATCACCAAGTCAAGACTGTAAATTTGACCCTCAAACGGGTGAAATACTATTTCCCGAAGCTCATATTAACCCCCGTCAAGATAACATACTCGACATCGAATCTCATTTAATAGAAACATATAACGAACTGTTCCCCAGTGAAGAGAGTGTTGGTATTAACGAATTACCACCCATAGAAGATGAATTACAGGTTGGTTGTTCGAAGATTGAAACAAACGACAATGTACGCACAGTGATTGAAGTGCAACCAGCCGCAGTCGTCTCAAAAAAACCTATAGAAAAGTTCATTAAAACGAATGAGCCATTGCAGGCAGCACAAATTATTGTTCCTAAAGAATTTTCCAATGGTGAGACTTGTGTTAATGAAAAGGCAGTCGAAAAGGTAGCAGAAAAGTTAATAAAAGACATAGAAAAAGAAATAACCAATAATTGGGAGAAGATTGCAGCGCAAGAACACTTTTTAGACTCGCAAGAAGAAACAACTAAAGAAGTAAATAGTAATAAAGATAGCTTCGCAACAAAACCTGAAAAGACTGAAATACAAGTTGCACCAGAAAAAAGTACTAAAGAACTAGCAAAAAGTCAAACCCCTGACAAAGAAGTTTACGATTATCAGGAAGAAAATAGCAAACAAGCAACTGAGGATTTACCTGTTATTCCAAATGGCAGTTTGAATGGCATAATCGAATGTACTGCTGAACAGAAACTGTCAGAGGTAGTCGATCAACAACTATCGGAAGTGAATAGTATTTTAGATAACTCCACAGCAAAATCCGAAAAATTACAATTTCCCATTGACAAGCAAGCAAATATTAAAGTTGTTGCAGTACCTTTGTCTAAGACAGCTTCAGAAGAAGAGGAACGCAAACTATTTATCGAATCTTTGCCACCACTCGAAGCTCACGAGTCGGAACACTGTGATGCCGAGCAATTAGCTTTGGCCTGCAAGCGAGAATATTATCAATCCCTAAAAAAATATTTAGTACAGAGCAGCACGGATAAGCCGCCAGTGCCATTACAAACATATCGCTGGGAAGATCTTAGACGAGCCAAAGAAAGGGTAAGTGCAAGAGCAAAATACAAATCTCAAGAAAAAAAACTTATGATTTTTTTTACAGGGAGGTTATCCATGGACTCATCTTTATAAACATCCCCTGGGGCCCGATGAACAACCCGAAATTGTTTTAATGCTAAGAAAGTCACAAGAAATTCGTTTTACTTCTGAATCACCAAAATCAAATAAAAAAGTACGAATTGATGATCACGTCTCAGTACAAGAAACTCAACGTTATATACAAGAATTATCCGATGAGGAAGGCGTAACCAGTTCGGATCATTTGCCAAAACATCAATCGGAGGATTTAGAAAATCACAGTTTGCACAGTGAAAGCTTTTCGTTTGCCTCAGATTCAGTGTTGGCCACAGGAAGACAGCCAAAGAAATCAAATCGCTTCAGTAAAGTACGACAATTGTTTAGACGTCGTCGTTACGGGGCTAGGCAACACGACGACGCCCAATCGCTACCCGATTCATTTACAAACTCAAGTCTAGAAAAAGTGACACAAGGATCGCACAAACAAATACACGAACTAGGGGGTGTTGCAAAACAGGTGCCGGAACCTATTTACGTACACTCAAAGAGTCCACGTTGTTTTCCAATAATGAAAAAGCTTAAAAGCATGGCAGATCGTCAAAAGAAACGTCTTCATATTAATCGCGTTCATTTAGGTAAAAATGAGAAAATTGTACTTAATGAAGAACCAAAAATACTAAAACTTAAAAACTCACCTAAATCCCAGAGAAGTGATATACCGCATTTCATTGAAAAACAAGATTCCGATGATGCCTTAGAAATTGTTGAACTAGACGAATCGCCCAGTCGTAAGCGTCGTGATAACGATGAGTACAATAATGGAGAGAATACCCAAAACAGCACAGTAAAACCAGAGGAAATTATAGAAATCAATGATGTACAACTGGCACTAGACCAGTTAAACCAACAGGCTATTAATGATGATAATGTGACCCATCAGAAGACCAATAAAGTTGATGATGTCGAAATACCACCCAAAAAAGCTCCACGTTTAAGAAGAGAACATGTTTATGAAGAAATCGATCCATCTGATGAGGCGGTGGCAGCAGCCGAAGAGATTAAATTCATTTTAGACGCCACTTCTGTAGAAGCCATTAAACAATCGCTCGCTACTCAAGACACAAGTGCTGCCATAGAAGTAACCACTAAAAACAATAACATACCGCTTGACCGCATGGGCAGCAGTGAGGAAGAAACGATTATATTGCCTGATCGTGCTACTCCGGAACGTAAGTCAAATACATTTTTAGCACCTATATCATCTATAGATTCAGCTTCATCAGATGAAGAGCGAACCAAGTTACATTTACAACCTGTTACTGAAGAAGATACCGAACACGAACACGAACACGATAATGACTCTATCCAACAAGTTAATGTCACTGTTAGCCAGGAATCCGATTGCAAAAATGAAAGTAAACCTTCACTTAAAAAAGAAGCTTCACCACAACCTTTAGAGAAAAAGGTGGTAACATTTTCACATGTTGAAGATGAAGCTGAGCCCCATCGTGAAGACATAGAATTGTCAGCCGAACAATTAGAAGCCACAAAGGAGGCAACAAAATGGAAAAATACCATCAAGTAAGTCCATCATTGTCTTAATTTATACACAGAACTGTGAACCACAAAAAAAAACAAAATAACAACAATGTGTTAGTATTTTTATACAAAAAAGAAATAGAAATTAAATTTTTATTTTTAAATGACACAATAAGAGCACAGGTACTTTATATGTATGTAGTAAACCTATAAACAAAAACATTTTTAAAATGATATATTATATACATATTTGATTTTTTTTTAAATTTTTTTATTTATATCTACTATCCACTCACTCTTCTACATACTTAATGCCTATACTATTTCAGAAAATACACATTCATCTTTTTTAAGAAATTGTTACTAACACAACGCTATCGTAAGCAAATAACCCGCAATCCTTTACGTTTACAAAGCACTGGCTCTAGTCGCTATTCCAATTCCCTCTGCATATGTTTAACACCTTGTTGTAGTAAATAAATAAACTAACTTCAAAAAGGCTTCGTTCCAATATAAACAATACAGAAGATCATGTATAAATCAAAGGTAAGATTACGACACTTTAAAAGAAAAACAAACAAAAAAACACGTAAGAGCGCTATATTCGGCTGTGCCAAATCGTA
This sequence comes from Paykullia maculata, assembly GCA_003055125.1. NCBI lineage: Eukaryota > Metazoa > Arthropoda > Insecta > Diptera > Rhinophoridae > Paykullia > Paykullia maculata. The sequence continues at coordinate 20,796 of NDXZ01004285.1, read as the reverse complement.
TATGCCCTTCACTACGTGTATTTTTATATATAATGTCCGAAAGGTACTTAAAGTCTTAGAAAATTTGATTTTTTTATAATATTAATTTTAGTCCATGATGGTTTTTCGCCCATACCTTTGCTGATTCTGGGCTAATTAGTAATTTTTTTTTCTAATTTCCCAAAAAAAAAAATTTTTTTTCGTTTGATACCTATAAACGGTCCACACGACATCGGGGGGCTAAGAAAAGTTGATTCCAACAGACTGACAGACGGACATGGCTAATCGACTTCCCTATCTATAAGGATTCAGAACATATAAATTTATGGGGTCGCAAATGAATACTATAGAAATTACAAACGGAATGACAAATCTTTATATACCCTTGTCACCTGTGGGGAAGGGTATATAAAACAAACTACTTTCCTAATGGTGTTTGGTTATAATTACGACCCCTTAACATTTGTTTTTGTACATCACTTTTGCACGCTTTTAATTTTAAACAAAATTAGTTAAGTGATTTAAAAAATAATGGGCTTTCCTTTAATGCTGGTCATGAATTTTGTCTTATAAAGTGATCATAGAGAGTATGCAGAAAAAAATGTTTGTCTCTACTTCGAGGCTCTTATATTTTGTTATAAGTCAAAAATTAATACCGAAACTAACCTTAAATTATACTAAATTCAATAAGTCCATTGCAAAAACGCTTACAAAATTTTAAGGCAAAAAAAGGCCAAAGTTTATCTAATAAACTATTTACATACATACATAATTTTATATAGGGTGTAATAGATGAGGAAACGAATGCAAGTGCTGGATAACTTTTCTCGACTTGCTTGCTAAAAAAATGATTTAGAGAATTTTGCAGATAACAATCGCAGGCGAAAAAAAGTGGCACAGAAATATACAATAAACATCTGAGATTATAGAAAAGTGTTAAAAGAAGTACCTTTAAATTTGGAACTCCAACCATTTTCCGAGAACCACAAAATCATCTACATAACTGTTACTTTTGTTGTGCGAACGGTTTAATGTTAATGGTAAAAATCGAGCTAAATGATAGCATTCAGCGTAAAATTTTACTTTTCAGTAGCTTCACCAGAAAATAATTTAGAGTACATATTTTTAAAATGTATGTAATGCATATCACAATATTTGTGAAAATGGGTTCCAATTGATGGGTTTTAATTGAATAGGACAAACCGTTCGTCAGTTACACTAACATACGTCATATAACTGCCTTAATTTTTCACATAAAATTATATCTCGAAGACTAGAGCTCATAAAAATATTCCATTTATATATTAAAAATCTGTGTAACATATGTATGTAGTCAACAACAGCTAAATTTTTTTTGCAACAGTTTTACTGTAAACTAGTGTTATCAAACGAAAATGCAATCGTACTTTTGTTTATCACTACAGATACTGTTCAACACCTTCAGTATGGTTTAAATAATGAAATACTTTATAGACATTTTTATTTTCTGCATTCGATCTAAACTGGTGGTCTTTTGGCATAAATAAACACAACAAAAATGAAATAAGTTCTTTAAGCACGAGAGAAAATACATAAATATTATACAAACTTAACAAGTAAATTATTTGTAGACACAAAATATCAATAAATAAATATTCATTCAGAAAATGCCTTGATCATGATAAAGATGATAATGATGTTAAAACCAAATGATATATGTACATATGTACATACATATATCGATTGGGAAAAATGTTTAGAAAACACAGAAGAATATAATGGGTTTGACATGAAAACATCTAAGGAGAATATAATGAGAGCATAAAAACTTACATGTACATTAGAAATATACACATATACATACATACATATGTATGTATATATGTTAACATGTATATTTTTATTATAACTCATAGACACAGCGACAAAAGTACGAAATATTTTAAGTGCTTTTAAATGTTTCTTATGTTGCTGATTTTTTTGGTATTGCCAAAAAAGCTTTCAGTCCTGGCCGATATTTGCAGCGATTAAGATGGGCATTAACGGTCGAAATAAATTTTACTTTCTATTCTCGCAAAAATGAACAGAAATAATTCCACAATCTGATCTAATGCAGCTAGAAATTTAAAAATAGAGTGTAACGGAAAAAATACAAATAAATAGCGATTAAAGATAATAACTAAAAACCGTTATGAAAACCGTTAACAAAAGTAACAAAGTTATTATGTGTGTTTTTCTATAAAAAATTAAAAAAAAAGAAAAAATTACAACTATTATGTTCACCCTTGGAGCAAATACGACAAAAGTTTATAAAAATAGCATCAAGAAGAAAATACAAGCAGCAAAGAGCAACAGAAAAACTAAAAAATATAAATAAAAAAATATTATATGCGGATAGCAAGTACAAGAAATAAATAAAAATATTAGGTGACTTTTTTTGTTTTGTTTGTTTTATACACATACAACAAAGAGAAGAAAGCTTTTACTTTGTTCTCATTATGAGTAGTAGAAGATCGGCATCAGTTGGAGCTTTACCTCTTGAAAAGAAACATTTTGTGTCGCGTAACGAAAGTTCAAGTGGTGTGACATTAGACGTACGGTGTGCCTGTCAATATTTTCAATGCGATTCATTGCTTCCTGAGCGCATTAATCCGGTCGACTCAAGGCCAACTTCAAAATTAGATTTTCATCATGATGTGCAATGTTCCCAAATTTTGCCTAATGATGGAGGCATGGTGGACAGAAAACTTCATTCACCAAAAATGGATTTTCAGTCCCTTACAGATGGTAGACTTATGGCGGGAGACCGCATTACCCAACCGGACCCGGAACGTATTTCGATGCGTAGTGTAGGAAAACATCGCTCATGGGATCAAGCTTCAGCTTCAGTTGACATCTCGTTTGTCGAAAAATATCCAGAATTGGAGGAGACTGCCAGAACCAGGGGTTTAGTGGTAAGAAGCATTTCTGATGATGATCCGCATAATATGCCGGGCGTGCAAAAACAACGTTTTACCTCAGTAGATAGAATATCTAGGGATCCTGAAACTCTCTCAATGCACAGTGTTAGATCTTTGAGACGAATATCACGTTCTCCCTCCAAACATGACTTGTATGTGGCTGATATTAATATTGCTCCTACCCGGCCACAATACGGACGCCGTGAGCAGCGTTCAATAAGTGGCAGCAGAAGATCATCTAATTTAGAACTTTCTGCATTTTCCCCACAAATAAACGTCATTACTCCTACTCCATTGCCACAAATGACAAGTCAACCTCCATCGTTTCCCGGTGCTTTTAGCTCACCTTCTTTACAAGCAGCGACAGACCGACAAAGATCTTTGTTACGAGATTTTACACCACTACGATCAATGTCACCACCTGGAGGCCTTGGTTTTGGCAAAACAAAACCGCCCTTATCAACAGATTATATGAGGCCAGATGAAAATAAAGAAAACTTGGGCTCCCATGTTATTACTGAAAAAGAAATATTGCCACAAAATCGACCCATTGATATGTCAAAATATAATACAACTGGTGACGGCACTACAATAGTAGATCAACTAATAACGCAACCACTAACGACCGCTTTTGATCATACGGCTAGGGAATTAACTCCTTTGAGATCATTAGGTTCACCTGAAGCTGTTGATTATCGTAATGCCAAACCTCCCATGTCAGTGGATTATATGAGACCAGATTTATATAAACCTTTTGAAGAAGCGTTACTCCAAAACCGTTCCAGTGACATGTCTAAATTTAAAACCTCGCCGGATGCATCTATTGTAAGATTAACAGCAGAAGAAAAAATAATTGATCCTCTTCAACAAACAGTTGCCGAGCTGGAAGCCACTCAACTTGCACATAACCTAGTGAATATAAGAGACAACATCCAAATTAAACGTTTAAGTCCACCCTTAGTTAGTGAAGTTCCAGCAGAAACTTTAAATTTAGAGGAAGAAACTTGCATTGACATTAACACGCAAGTGCCGCTGGTCGATGTTGAAAAACTCGTTAATGAAGAACATAAATCTAGAAGTAGAGCGAAATCTCCAAACAGGTACTTGGACGCGCTTGCAAAACAAGAAAGACAAAACAGAAGTCGTTCAGCTTCTCCATTTAAATATTTGAATAATAGTGATGGAGATCAAAAAGCAACACAGATTGAAAGTTTTTCAATGGATAACCTTCAATTGCCAGATTCAAATTACCATCAACTAAAACGCGGTCATTCGCCAGAAAGACAACCGTCTCCCATAAGATCTAAAAAAATAGCTCCAAGTATGGAGGACACCGAAAAACCCTCTTACACAACTAGACTTAAAACGTTTTTCTCAGGCAAAACCAAAGAAGAAAACGATGACGTAATTAATATAAAAGAAAAGTCTCCAACTCGCGAAAAATCACCTACACCAGCTCCATCACGAAGAGCTTCGAAATTATATTTTATGTTTTTCCAGGAAAAATCCCCAATACGAGAAAAATTGCCCTCAATTGCTCCTCCAACTAATGGTTCTGAATTCTCATCAAAATTTTCAAAAGAAAAATCACCGCAACGAGAAAAAACGCCCCTACGAGAAAAATCACCTTCACCGGCCAAACCAAGCTCCAGCAAATTTATGTCATTATTTTCCAAGGAAAAACCTACGCCTCTTTCTGTAGTTTCAGGAACAAATGCAGCCGTCCCGAATAAACCACAAGCCGAACCTATGTCTATTAAGGTGGTAGAAACTTTTTCACTCAAAGTTGACGAAATGGATCAATATATGGTCAAGCCTGCCAAACAGATCGCACCTCCCCTCTCTCTTAGTAAAACATCTTCCGTGCCAAAATCGTTTGATAGCCGGGAAGAGATTAAAGAACCTGAACGGTCTTCCACTTACATTGGAGAAGCTTTTGCTCCGCTTATAATTGGACGTTCTGTTGAAGGAAGTTCACAATTTTTGGTAGATAAACGTACCAGCCAGTCCGAGTTGTCTAGTCAAGATCGTGGTTTAGAAGTAAGAAGTTGGAGCAAAGAACCATCCATACATCATCATCCTGAGTTGCAGGGAAAACCGTTATTTTCAGCCCCTATTATGATGGACAGCAGTGGTAGCATATATCGAAGTTCTTCAATCGATAGATGTATACCAATGCATGGCATTAGATCACCATCTGAACAGAGACCTCTACTGCAATACAAAAATCAAACTGGGGACTTTTTCGATGGACGTACTCAGTCAACAGACCGGCACCGTATAGGTGGTTCTCAAGACAATCTGTCATTGGCTCGTATGTCTAAAACAGTTAGTTTTAATTTTGACGAACGTAAATCGCGTTTAACTCAATTTGAAAGTGCTACCTTGCCAAAGGGTCAAACTAAACAGGAAATGCTAGAGAGAACTTATTTCTCGCGGTGAGATTTAATTTAAAATACATTTTAAATACTCTCGTTATCACTTTCTCATTCTTTCTCTGTCTATTTAACTTTTTTATCATGAATTGTATACAAACTTCTAGGGTGACCTTCTGTAGATTCATAATTTAACGCTTAAATATCGAAACCTAATTCTAACAAATATGCTATAACACATTACATTGACACACAAACATTTACCTGCATTAAAAACTTTTCATTTGTTTAACTCGTATTGATATATTGTTGAAAATTCACACTAATTATCTTATGAATTTATTAAAAATAAAAGGTTTGAAATTATTTGATTTTTTAACACTGTGAATTTTATTTTAGCGACCATGAATACGAACCCATTGGAACACCTTCGACAGAAGAGAAATCTTCTGAAAATAACGAAGTATTTCCTAATGAAACCCAAACGACAACAAGAGAAGTTGATACCATGAAGCAAGCAGAAGATATGCAAAAAGAACTAGAAGAACGATTCTTTACTTCGTCGCAAACTACTACTGCTCAAACGCAGAAAACAGCACAAGCGGAAATTGCAGTCGAGGCAATGGATACGGAAAACGTTGCTATGGATGAGGAACAACCTGCAAAGGCGGAAAAAAAAGGTTTTATGGCATCGGCCCAAGATCGAACTAGACGTATGCAAGCCGGCTTTAAAAATCAAGCCGGGAAACTTAAAACTAAACTTAAACCTGCTCCAAAAAAAATACCTTCAGGTAGTCCTAAGGCTAAAGAACGCAAAAAGTTTAAGGCTCCAGAGTTTTCGAAAATTAAAATGCCCGAGATGAAACGACCAGATATGTCGAAATTCAAAGATTTTAAACGTCCTGAGTTTACAAAATTCAGCAAACCTGATATGAGTAAATTCAAATTGCCCGAAAAGATGACTAATATTAAATTAAAAAGAAGTAAATCTCTCAAAGAGTCTGATACTACACATGTCGATGAAGAATTAGATACGAGTGTGATGGAAACTGGACAAAAAGCTAGTGAGCCTCCAGTTACACAAAAGAAACTATTTGATTTCAATTTCGGTACATATCCTAGAGTTTTGCGTAAAAAGAAAACCGTTGAAGTGGAATCTTCTTTTGGAACTGCAACTGCTACTGAAGCCACAAGTGTTATACCGAGTACAGAGACACAACAATCATTAGGCTCCTCAAGCACTCCACAAGGCGATCGTGGTCCCGGCCCGGTGCGTTCACGTTGGGCAGACAAATTCTCAGATGTTAGTTATAATGATAGCGAAGGTTCTCGTTATCGACGCTATGACAGTGAACAGGGAAGTTTTGACCGTGAATCTTCCTTAGAGCGACGCATGCGAGAGGATCTTGAAGACGCTGCAAGTGAAGAAAGAAATTTGGGTATATTGGGCGGAGTTACAGACGACAAACAGTTTGCCGAATTCGATGAAGAAAATCGTGCTATACATGAAATTTCTAATTTGCGGTCTGGCGAATTTAGAAGACGTCCGATGATCCATCAGGATTCTGACGTAAGATCTGAAGACAGCAAGGAAGTCATTGGTTGGACCGAAAAAGATATACAGAAAAATACTTTGCTTCGTAAAGCCGAAAGGGAAGCTGAAGCTAGTTATCTTAAATATCGGTATGATGATATCGGAACACAGGAAACTCAATCAACAGCAAGTTCAGGGAAAAAAGTTGTGCTGGAAGAAATTGGAGATGATGAATTCTTTTTACGAAAGCGTGGCATATCACAAGACAATATTGAGATCAATCAATACATAAGAAATGCATTCAGAGATGGTTACGACAAGCCCATCAACACTTTAGATCATGTCGGATCATACGGCGACTATGATGTACCGCCACCAAAACCGCGAAGACTTCATAAGACATTTGCTCCCGATAATGTGTCACAAGAGTTTGATGCCCAACGTAGTGATTACGGTGATGATCTGTCCATGTCGCACAATGGTAGTGATTACTTTGGAGCTCCCAGGCGGCCCTTACGTAAGGGCAAAAGCCGCAGCAAATATTCAATGGAGAGTCAAGATGTTGATAGTAGAAAATATATGGACGAGGAATATTTGCGCGATCCATCGCCCATGCAGATAGATGAGCACGGTATGTGGAATGATTTGAACATATCTGAAAAAGAGAATATGCCTCAGTCACATGATCAAGCACAACCCCTACCGCCAAGACGGCAAAAACGATGCCGCGATACATCAGTAGAAAAAGACTCTTATATAAATGGTTTTGGGGGCCGCTCGGTGTCAAATAGCTTTTTGCAGCCAACGCAAGATGTAAGATTTTATTGTCTTTCTTTTGAAACAATTTTAAATTAGATCTTTTGTAAATTGTTTGATGTCTATTAGGTAATTGTTTATCGAACTGAACACGAGTATCATCATGTTCCCCTAGCCACACCAGAAAAATACTCTGACACTGCATCAACACGTAAATCCGCATCGAATTACGATTTAGACGAAGGTCATTCGCGAGGTGCCATTTCATTTGAACTAAATGAAAACGTCCAAGACACAGAAAAATTCGTTATTGATATGATGGGAAACGACGGGTAAATATACACTAAACAAGTTTTGTCAATATCAATTCCTTAATTATTCCCTTCTTTTAAAGATATGCTGTCGTACGTAAGGAGGCTGTACCAAAACCAACACCTCCAGCCAGGCGCAAGAAATTTGCTCGTTCTCCTGGCGAGCGCTTTGCTACCATGCCGAATATGAGAACTAAAAGAAGTACACCACCACCACCAGAAAGGCCACCACCTCCAAGAGGTTACAGCCCTGCCATAGATGTTGCAATAGTTGCGGGACGTAGTTCAGCCTTAAGTTTAGACGCTCAACCAAAGTAAGATATTTAACGCCTGAGAAGCTGCTAACGCAATTGTTTTTAACTCAAAGCCGCAAATTATTATTTTTTTTTATTAATTTAATTTAATTTTGCTTAAATAATTCGTTTAAAAGTCACACAATATTTCGTTAGTGTTAATAATTTTCTCTTTTAACTCATTTACAAGGACTCATTTACACATACAGCCTGTCAATTGGTTGGTTAAGATTCACATTCATTACATTTGTTGGTATGATGGTTCTAAAGATTTAATAATTAAACACTTCACACTGGTTGGGCTTTTGGCATTAAAAAAAATCTTTAAACATTTTTTTAAATTTGGATATACATATGTACATACATATGTATGTATACTTGAGACTGACTGTTGATGTTGAAAACATTAAAAATTTCATTTATTTATAAAATCTGTTTAATTTTTTTAAATAATTAAAACACACATGATTTTTTTTTACTTTAGATTTTTAGTAGTTTCAAACCATCATAAGAATTTTAAACCAATCAAGTATAAAGAGTCAAAATTTTTTTTTTTTTTGGTTATTGAATGTTAACTGTTTCCTTATTTAATTGTTATTTTATTGATTATTTATTATAAACACAATATTTAATTTATTTTGTTTTTGTTTTTTTATTATACTTATATATATTTTTTTTAATTTGTTCACACAATACAAAATACACTAATAAACATGGTCACCGATTACTATAATTATTTTTAATTAAAGCTTTTTGTTATGATTTATTTTTTTTGATATTTTTTTTGAATTTGGCATGAAATTTATTAAAAGTTACAAGACATTTTACGATTTATACCTGCAGTTGTTTTCTATGTTACTTCTGCAAACATTATTGTTTTTGGCTGCGGGTGAAAGTCGTTTACAGGTGTCTTTTTTTAGAGTTAGAGCCTGAACAAATTAAAAATTTTTAATTGATTGTTTTAGTTATGAAGACGATTATGAAGAGCCCGGCATGCTTGAACGTAATCTACAATCTGGAGAAGTAATAAATAAAATGAAATATCGTCCATTGCCGCCACCGCCCAGACCACCTAGAGAAAAACATCTACGCTCTGTTAGCAAGGGATCTGAAGCCATGCTCGAGTATCGTTCGTATGATAGCGGAGATGTAGTTGATGGCAGCTTTGACAATCGTGAAGACGATTCAGAGATACACGTGGAAGAAGTGGAGGCCTGTACACAAACTGATCCACTGCCAGATGATTTTGTTTGTGAAGAGTTCGAAATAACCGATGATATGAAGGTAATAGAGCCCCGAGTAAGATCGAACAAAACGATTGAGGAATTGTTGCAAGAAGAACTGGAAAAGGAAATCAATGTTAACCATCAAGTCATAGACAGTGAACAGTTAGCCAAGGGATTACAGCGATTTCGAGATGCAAATCAAAGAAGTGTTTCGGAGAAATCTAGAGCTTCTTCCCAGGCCGACAAATCAAAATCCTTAAGCAGACCGCAAACACCCTCAGCAATACTGGTAGAACGTCACTCTTTAACTCCCGTCCAGAAAGATAATACCGAAGTGTTAAAAGCTTCTCTTTTAGTAAGACCCATCGATGATTTAGAATTAGAAGAAGAGGAATTGCGCAGGGAAGGTCTGCTAACCGATAGTTCTCAGCATAGTGTTTCTGATACCAGAGAAGACTTTCGAAATTTAGCGGTAAGCGAAGCTTCCTATGCTGCCAGTTCGGCTGAATTAGATGAGGCCTTGAACGTTTTAACTTCAGATCCAGAAAATCAACAAACCGATGAGGAAGTCGAAAGAACTTTGCAAAGGTATAGAGATGAGTTGGATGCGATAGGTCGAGAATTGATGGAAACGCAAACCACTTCTCAAGAGCCATCACCTAGTGTTTCCAGAGAGGAAATAAAAATCAGTGATAAAGAAATTGAGCGCAGTGACAGAGAAGAAGAGCAACGCTCCGACTTAGAAGAACTTATTTCAGAGGGTGAATTTAGAGACGAGTTAAGCGAAATTAAAGAGGAAGAACCTGAAGAACTGACTACATCCGAGATAGAAATATCGGAAACTGAACCTCCACAACCACCACCACGTAAAAAATCGACAACTACTATAGAACAATCACCTCCTGTTCCTTCAGCATTCGAAGAACCTAAAGAAGAAGCTGAAAAAACTGTAACAGTGGAAAGTTCTGTTAAAAAATTAGAGCTACTACCCACACCTGAAAAAACAGTTTCCACAACAATATTCTTACCAAATTCAGAAGCGTCAGGTGAAATCCATAAAGAGTTGGCTCCTATGCAAACAATTGTTAAGACCGAAATGCCAGCAGAACATCAATTGCCAGCACGTGTAGGTGATTTAGAAGTAGAACGTTTAAGAGTACATGCTATACAAGCAGGACAAATAATGGTTTCACAACTACATGGTCAACAAATTAGTTCAGATGAATTAGAATGCAAGTCTGGTAATTTGGTGGTGCAAAATATCGAATTGCTGCCAGGTCTTATTGAAAACATAGTTGAACAAGTACGCCAAAAGGAACGCTCTCAGCACCTTACCACCGAAACACAAACTAGCCTACAAAATAGTAGTGAACAGCTGAGTATGAGTCCAGCCAGAGATATTATACCTCCTCCGAAACCACCACGCTTAAGGGATCAACAACATCAACAACAAACTTCATTAGTTTATATTCCTAATACTGATGAACAAACACAGACAGATCAAACGGCTACAGCGGATACGGCAACAGTCACAGCTCTGCCCCAATCAGTGTTTCCAACAGCCGAATACTTGCAATCTTTAGCTCCCTTGGCTTTCTACAACCTACATCGTGCAGCTGCAGTAGCAACAGACGACGCCAACTTAGGTACAAGACCTTTGCAACATCATCGTCGTCATCACAGGCGCTCTTCTTCTTCAGAAGTAGAAGAAGATAAACAACTTAGTGAAACTGAAGAGGAATCGCATCATCGTCGACGAACTCACGGTACACGCACACCTTCTTCCGACGACTCTCAAAGTGTAGCTAAGGCTGGACGTAAATTTATAACAGCGTGCAGTCTTTCGCTTTGTAAAATCATTAATCAACTTACAGATTACATCCGTGGCAAAGAACCCAAAGAAGGAATCGAAGTACCACCCACCGATATTCGTAATAGACAAGTACCCGCTTTGGTTGTTCTATTCATAGTCATTACATTTGTTGTTTTGTTGTACTTAATGACCGGCCGAAATGTTCACACCCACCACTGGGACTATTTTAACCCACCCGGACAGGAAGGACGTTAATTTTTCTCTTACCCATCTTTTACTAAAGCGCAGGCAAAAAACAGATACTCCTTTTGGAGGAAAAGTAAATCAAAAAATTAATTTGATACTATTATTGTGGCCTTTAAACGGAGTGTGGATAGAATTGTACTCCAAATAGTCATACTTCTTCTTTTTTTACTACAAAACAACTTTAAGCAAAATATTAAATAGAGTTATCATCAGTAAATTTTTTCAATTTAACAACTACAAACTCACTTTCACTTGCATAAAATCGACGATATTTAAGTAAAAATTAAAACATATTTTTTTTACAATCAATAGATTTTTTCTACCAGAAATACAAAAAAAAAAAAATATTTTTAACGACATGTAACATTTATCTGCTATTTGTGGCAACATTTTCATGGTTTTTTTTTTATTTTTTAGCACATTTTTATTTACTATCTAATAATACAAATACATATCGTTATTACTATCACTTCAAATTATTCTACCATTTTATTTAATGGTATTTATTATTGTTTTTTGCTCATTAATGTTGTGTTTTTTTTTACTATTTATTTCAATAGAATTTTTTTTGATTTGATCAAATATTATTGTTATTTGTTAAAGTTTAAAGTAAACAAATAAAAATTATTAATTAACCGTAGTTTTTAAAATTTAGTATTTCACTAAACAAAATTATAAAAATTGGAAATGATTAAAAAATTAATACATACATACATATGTACATGTACATGTGTATGTAAATATATACATTATGTAAAACGACATGCAAACGTTTTTATTACATGTGGTTTTTATGAAAGGAGAGGAAGTAACTGTAAGTATATTTGAATGACAGAATTTTTATAATCAAGCAATTATAGATAATTGGAAGAATTATACTGGCATCTCCAAAGAAGTCTCTATTTTTGTACTACAATATGCCACTGGGTTTCTAGCATGTTGTGATTGCATTATGTGTATACATATGCACATACTAAATATTTAAAGCTATAACACTAGACCCAACGTTTGTGAAAATTTAAACTTTTTTGTTTTATATAAATTCCTTTTAACTCCTATAAGGAGCATAGGATTTTGGAAACAATTTTTTTATTAGGGTCCAAAACATATGTTTGTATGCATGTACGTATGTTTTACCAAATAAATATAAAAAATAAAAACCATTACCTTTTTTCCTTAATAGATTTTCATTATTAATCTTGATTAAATTGATGAATTTTAATTTTATGCTGGATGGTTTTATGAGAATTTGATACTTTAAGTGAGCGTAATGATTAAAACTATATTAGATTTATAGTAAAAAGTCATCATCGTATTGAACCATTTCACGACGATCTTTATGACTGCCTTTCTGAGATTTGCTAGCAGCTGCAAGAGGGAGAAAAGAGAATTTTAAAATAAAACGGTACAAATTTTAAATTAGATGATGTAAAATTTTACCTATAGAAGACCATACGGCTGATGATGAAGCATCATTTATAGGTTCTATTTGTGGCTGGCGACGAGCCAGTTGCACCTGAATATTAATACCATTAATGTTTTTGCCGTGCATTTCAGCTATGGCTCGATCGGCGGATTCGGGTTTGGCAAAAGTTACAAAACCACGGCTGCAAAGTGTTTTATTATGTACATACACATTTTTAATATCGAGAAGCTGTTACTTACCCTTTTTCAATTTCCATGGAAACATTTACAATGGTGCCGTAATCATTGAAGGTCCCTTTGAGGTATTCCTCAGTTACTTTATTACCAGATACAAATATTGTATTTCCAGCCCGAGGTTTATCCCCTTGATTGGGATCCAAAGGACCTTTATCGTTTAAGCCGCGTTCCTCACGATCACGCTCGGTGGCAAAATGTTGATATAAATTTTGCATGCGTGGTTCTTCTTTAATAATTTCACTTATAATTGTTTCCTGTGCCACATCGTTTTGGGTGGAGGAGAAAGGCTGATATGCAGCCACTGATGCTTCTGGTATTGGGCGTTTACGCTCTTGGCCCTTGGGTCGTTTAAAAGATGTTTGATCTTGTTTGGTTTGTTGCTTCTGAATGGCCGGTATAGCTCCACTTTTTATAAGTTTACGTGCAACTTCTCTGGCATCTCTAGCATCTGTGGGACGTTTTAGAGTAGGCTTTTCCGGCTCCTGCTTGGGAGCCTTCATAAGTTGAAGAGCTTTTTTCTAATATCATTAAGGAAGTATGTAACTTTATTTGTATGCAATCAATGGGTTTTTTTTATTAGCAAATTATACCTTTTTCTTTAATTTTTGATACTTGGCTTGAAGCATATGCTCCTCTTCAGTTAAATTTGAAGGAAAATGTATATAAACCATCTTAAATATTTAGTTAATTTTCTTAACTTAAACCACAATTTTTCTTTACAACAAGAACAGTCAAAAGAAAATACGTAAACACAGAGTTTCTTTTAAGCAAAAGTGCTGCCATTGTAAAAAATATGCAAATGATTAAAGTGGCAGCATTGAAATATCTCATCACCAACTTCACGGTGCAATGGAAAAAACGAACATAGTGAACTTAATTTTTTTATTAGGCATCTTAAAAATATTGCGTAATTTTTGTGAAACAAATATTATTATAATTATTTTAATTCTAACTTATGGTTTTCCTATATGTATGGCAATAGAAATAAGCTAAATGATATGTGGTATTTTTCTTAACTAAAAACGGCTAAAACTACCACACTAAGCTTGACCCCAACGTGTAACGCCCCTGCTTTATATTTTATTTGGTCAACACGTTTTTCTCTTAAATCGTAGTACATCAGTAAAAGTAATAGACGAGTTTTTAAAATGGGAAAACAATTTAATAAAAGATTTAACAATCATCAAAGAAAACCTTATAAAAAATCAGATAATAAAAACACCTTTAATAATCGTAACCGCAGCGTTGAAATGGGCAACAAAAAGAAGTAAAATATAAATTTAAAAAAAAATGTTTTAACTTTGTAAATAAAACCTTTCAGGCCTGTGTTTATGGTAAGAGACAGTTTGAGAGAGGATCAGGTTGGCGTAACGGAATATATCAATAAAGGTGAAGGATTTTTGGGCATTTTAAAATCTCGTTTCTCTGATTTCCATGTAAACGAACTTGATTTAAATGGCCAAGTCTTGCAGTTAAATGACTTGAAAATACCAGAACAAAGCGAAGAAGGTACGTTTTTATTAATATAATAATTTCACTTTAATTTGCATGTACATATGTATGTATGTATATTTCTTGTACACATAAGAGTTAACTGCTGAAGAGGTGAATGTAGCTAAAGATGAACTGAAAAATATCATTAGTGATGAAGTTTGGAATCAGATAAACGAACTTAAAGAAGCCAAACATGATAACAGTAAGAAACCAGAAGATTCTGCAGTATTTATAGATGTTACTGAATTGGATAAGGGGCAACGCACTCAAATACACAAAGTGATAAAAAAGTTGTATGAAAGCAAATTGGTGAGCTCAACCGTTGGCGCTGAACAAGCGGGAAGTATAGAGGCAGAAAAGAAATTTATTCGAATCATGAAATCAAAGGGAAGGGACCGCAACAAATGGACATTTCCAGAAGAGTATGTTCATTTTTTGGTGCACAAGGAGAACTTGGATACTAGTGATGTTGCAACATCAATGGCAAATAAGTTAAAGTATGAACATTTTTAGATAAACAATTTTCAAAATCAGTTTTGAAGTTTTTGGTATAAATCTGTTTGTAATATTGAAATTTTACTTAAAATTACGAATTTTTACTCAGAAGTAAATTTTTTTTAATTGCATGTTTTTCTTAAAAGAAGTTCTGGTTTTGATCTGGTACTATTGGTATTTATTATTGTTATTTTGGCCATGTTTATAATTTTACTTTCAATTAGTCTTCAAGAAATAATTTAAATTTATATTCGTTTAAATAATTTTATTGTAACTTATGTTTCTACTTAATAATTAGCTACACCTTGATCTAATAGTCTTGGTTTACGTTATATTTTTAGAAAAGAGCCAACTTTTAATAATACCGTTTTTTCATAAAACTTTTTTTGCTTTCTAGTTTAAGACCCTCTCAAGTTAATTACAGTGGCACTAAGGATAGAAGAGCTAAAACGACACAAAAGTTTTGCATAAAGAAACGCACACCTCGTCAAATAGTGGGAACAATTAAGTTTTTAAAAGGTGTCACAATTGGCAATTTTGAGTTTAGCAAAAATGTCTTAAAATTGGGAGACCTAAAAGGAAATCGTTTTCGCATTGTTCTAAGACACTTGATTGGTGAAAGAGACCATATCGAAACATCATTAGAGAATGTTAAGAAACAAGGATTTATAAATTATTTCGGTTTGCAAAGATTTGGCAATTGCTCTTCAGTACCAACCTATGAAATTGGTGTAGCTTTGTTAAAGGCTGATTATAAATTGGTAATGCTTATTTGCTTACTAAAAATTATGTTTTTTAACAAAATTAAATTTTTAAGGCATGTGAGTTAATTTTGAAACCACGCGACAATGATATACCATTTATGAAAAGTATTCGAGAAATGTGGTGGAAAAATCGTGATTCTAAGGCAGCCGCTGCACAATTTCGTAGCGATAGATTTCTTGAGAAGAAATTGCTAGATGGTTTGGCACAATTTGGAGAAAAAAATTATGCAGACGCTCTCAGAAAAGTGTGTTTTTTTATATTTATATAAAAACCTTTAAACTAATTTTAACTTATCTAGATACCCCGCAATATGTTACTCTTATATCCCCATGCTTTTCAAAGTTTGATCTTTAATAATGTTGCTTCCAAACGTATTAAAGAGTTTGGTCTTACTCTAATGCCGGGAGATTTGGTTTATCGAAATAAAGATGATATTGATGTAGATATGGAATTAACAGAATTACCAGAGCCGGATGCGGAAGATGAGAAAAAGGACACTGAAACCTCTTCGACGGTCAACGCCGAAAGTCCTGAATCTGTTTTTAAGCGTAAAGTGAAGTCATTAACCAAAGAGGAAATAACAAGTGGTACTTATACCATCTACGACGTAGTATTACCTTTACCAGGTTATGATATATCTTATCCTGAAAATGTTGTTGGTTCCTGGTATAAAGATTTATTACAAAAATATGATCTTTCTTCGGAAAAATTAAAACACAATGTGAAAATATTCGCCATGGCAGGTGCTTATCGTAAAATGGTAATAAAGCCTGCTGACATGTCTTGGGAGTTTAGATCTTATGCTTCACCCGAAGAAACTTTAATTCTTTCAGATTTGGAATTAGTGAAGGGGAAAAAAATTGAAGAATTCAAAGTACAGGGAAACGAAAATAAATATGATGCTTTGCTTTTAGACTTTTGTCTTCCAACGGCTGCCTATGCTACAATGATGTTAAGAGAACTGCTCAAATGTGATACTTCTGCTGCTGCTCAAACGATTCTGCAGCAGGAAGCTCAAAAAGAAGTAACTTCTACGCTTGGAGTTGATGTAAATAAAGACGCATTAATTGAGCAGAACAAAGATGCAGAAGATTTAGACAATGAACCACCTGTAATTGGTGAAAAAAGAAAACCTAACGATAGCGACGACGATTTGGAAAACCCACCGAAAATTCCGAAAGAAAATAAAGTAGTAAAGGAGCAAAACTGATATTTTGCATTTACAGTAATAACTGATAGAAAATGGAAAATTTTGTAAAAAAAAATTGAAAAAAATATACTTAAGTAGTAATGTAACTCAAATAAATTTTTTTGAAATTCTACATCTGCTGCAGTATTGAAATATTATTTAAACCACATCTAAAAGTCGATTCTATTTAAGAAAAACTTAAGAACCCCGTATATTAAAAACGTGTGTCTAAATTTTTAAAGTTTAAAAAACATATTTGTGTAACAAAAAATTGCTCAAAATTATTTTACACATATTTTCATATTGTTATAAGTAAAATTTTAGCTGAATAAAATTTAATCGTGATATCAGTAACAGTGCTACGCTCACTCTTTTACAAATAATAAATGCTGCCAATTAAAAAAAAATTTTAATTATTTTAAATAGAATACAACGGAAATTATTAAAAAAAAAACTATTTCCTGTACATCCTATGCAAATTTCCCACAAGACGTGTATAACATATGTATGTCTTGTTGCTTTGTTACCTATATGTATGCCAGTTCCAATTAAAATTTTATCATATGTATTCAAGCAATATTTTTTTTTTACAAAAATTAATCAATTCTGTAGCGGGAAATTTCAAAAGTCATATGTATGTGAAACACATCTCGTTTGAAGCCACCAGCTTAAGAACTAACAGTTAAAAGAAGGAAAACTCATATTCTTTTACATTTACTTTTAAAGCTAGTGCCAAAAAAGAATTAAAACAAAGAAATTATTACGCGACAAGACAATACTATGTCGCTCCTTAATCGATAAGCAAATAAGCAAATCATATTAGATATACACACAAAGACGCAAAGCGGCCAACTTTAACGTACAAGCTTATTGCTACAATGTAAACCTCTCGTACGTGCACATACATATTCATATAAAGTGCTGCCCAACTAGTTTTTACAAATTTCTTGATTGGGTTTTCTAAAAATAATAAATTCGCCAATTTTTTTTTTTTTTTGTTTATAGAGAACGTAAACTCCATATGTTACAAATTTTTTATATTTTTGGTTTGTTTAAAAAACATTTAAAACCCATTCCCTGATTATTTGTTTTTGTGAATATTTTTAAAAAATTGATTTGTTCTGAAAACTATTAAGGATCACTTCAATATACCTATAAAACTTGTGATTATTTATTTTTGTGTTGGTACATATGTACATAAAACACATACATACAGGGCAAATTAAGGGAAAACAGTTAAAAATTAAAAAAAAAAATTTCGTCGTCTAGCTTAAAATTGTAAATGAATTACTATGAATCTCGCATCTGTGAATCCTCGCATTCCGGAACACTATTGGCATCTCCAAAACGCAAGTAAAAACTTTAAACAAAGAATTTGTTATGATTAAATAGTAAATGAGTTTTGTGCTTATAAATGTTTTCGCTAGGAATACTACCTACATTCCTCTCCCTATTTATTAGCAAGTTTAAAAACATACTGAGAACAAGAAAAAACATAAACAGAGAGACACATCACAAGAGAGTTAAAGCGCGCAAAAAATATTTTTAATGTTATTACAGCAAACAAACCAAGCAGCACACACTCATATACGATGTACATGAATAGGAATTGCTTATCAAAAAGTAAAAAAAAGCTATAAAATAAACCACTAACGAAAGTACACAACAAGGACTACCAAACATTTTTACATTGACTGTCGAACAGAACACGCATGCACGTACAACGAAGTTTCAACTTTAATATACAGAGTTAAAAAAATAATAAATAAAAGAAGAAACATTAAAATATGTAATTGTTTCATTTATAAAAAACATTGTAAAATCACAAAACAAATAAATAAGTTTTAAAGGCAATTTTTACTAATAAAAAAACAAGGTGAATTCAGTTAATTTTATTTAATAAACTCTGCTTAAAAAAGTATAATTGACATCTGTTAAAAGAAATAACAAGTTATTGTATTAAAATAAATTTTAAATATATATCTATTAACAAACTGGCGCTTAATTTAAAAAAAGACTACATAAATGTTTATACATACAATAAAGAAAACAACAACAAAGTATAAATTTTATACAGTATCAAAGTAGCTGTCATAAATATTTAATACAATATCGCCAAGTACCTATAATAAGTAATTTTATTTTTACTTTTTTTTGCAATTTATTGATTTTTTATATGTATGTTTCAAATCAATCAATAATTTTGTGTAAATGTCTCGCACTTGTACATACTGTTAGTGATTCGTAAAAAAGGGTGCTGTTGCCTCTGCTGTCGTTATATTTGTGTTGTTGCTGTTTCCACATTTATGTATGTTTCATTTCCTCTGTATGGATTTTGTGGTGTATTTTAGCAGTGTGTGTGTTTTCTGAGTGAATGATTTGTTTAGTATAATGGCGCGTTTAATGTGTTTTCCTGTTATAAAGTCAATTCTATTTGTTACCGTTGTTGTTTGGTGTTTTCGTTTTTATTTTAATTTCAACTTGTGCAAAGACAATTTGACAAGGATGTTGGTTTGTTTTTAAGTCCATACAAACATTTACATGCATAGATTTATGTGTTTGGGGTTGTTAAACGATTTAATACATTTTGAACATATTGAATTAAAAAAAAATATTTAAATTATTTTTACAAAACTCTAAAAAGTTTATTTGCATTTAAGTTTTACATTCGTATTTACTCTACATTACATTACATATTTACATCCAATGTACGTATGTATGTATGTACAAGGGCTCAGAAGCTTCTGTAAATATTAATATGTATTAGCAGTAGGGTGGAAGTAGAAAACTAAAGGTGGTGGTGGATCACAAAATCAATAACAGTAACACAAAACACAAAATAGTTAAAGATTGTGTTTATGCATAATAAACGTACAAACATGAAGATATGTAAACAGTAACGTGCACAA
The DNA here is from genome assembly GCA_003055125.1 of Paykullia maculata. Lineage (NCBI taxonomy): Eukaryota > Metazoa > Arthropoda > Insecta > Diptera > Rhinophoridae > Paykullia > Paykullia maculata. The sequence continues at coordinate 810 of NDXZ01004285.1, read as the reverse complement.
CATTAGCAACACAAACAGGGAGTATGAAATGTTGGTTTATTTTACAGAAATATGTACTTATTAGCAAAAAATAACTTTATAAAGGTCATTTCAGTTCTATTTGTATAGCATGAAAAAAATACATTTTTACATACATATTTTTCCCACTATTTTTTAGATGAAAAAATGTTTAAACAAAACAATATTTTTATTATTTTCTATATTTCTTTAACAAAGCGAAAAATTAGTAATGCAAAAAACACAAAAAAATTTAAACAGGGATCAAAAATTAAAATTAAATATTATAGGTTTTTATCAGAAACTAAAAATTAAAGATTTAATGTATATTTGTATGTTATTTTGCAGTTATAAATAGACTATAAGTATAGACATTTTGGCAAATAATGTTGTTGCTCTACACTTACATTTAGGCGGGGTTTCGACATAAATACAACGTAGTTTCAGTAAACACAATCAATGATTTTATCAGATGTCGTTTAGTAAATGTAAAATAATTCTAAGAATTCGCATGTAAATTTTAAAAACTTTAATGCACATATTCAAAAAGCTTGTAAGTAATACGTTTGCTGCAAAATCGATTTTTCAACTTTTTTTGAAAGTTTACTTATATTCTGCACAGTACTGTTTGTGTATGTAAATAAATATTTAGTTAAATGGAAACAAACATCCTTAATTTGCTAAGATATTAGCAGCAAGTTTTTTTTAAAACTTAACAACTTAAACAAAACTCGAAACTGTTTTAATGTTTTCAAACGAAATACACTTTATTATACATATGTACATACATATATAACTTGTTGTTGGGTATAC
>NDXZ01004276.1:344-14104 GCA_003055125.1 Paykullia maculata | reverse complement strand
TTTAGGTATGTCTCATTGTGTGTGTGTGTGTGTGTGTGTGTTGTGATTCCTATTGTGTGGTTTTTTCTATTAATCTAAAAGCATGCAACGCGAGTTGCATGCATGCTTAAGCTTACAACTTACTAAACTACAAAATGCATAAGTATGTATGTTTCAATTGGGGCGTGTGGGAGGTGGCTGGCTGCAGCAAAATAAGAAATACAACTGTAAAATAAGAAATACAGCTGTATTGAAAACAACTTTGTAGAGATTCTTTTAGTTTAAAATTTCTTATTTTTACAAAACTTTATTGTTTATTGTTGTTGTTGTTGATAGTTGTTTGTTTGTTTTTGCTAGTGTGTACGGTTGTTGTGGCAAACAAATAAACATATGTACAATGTCGCACAAGTGTCACCCATATTTTTATGCTGTAGGTAGATGCATATACTATAAGTGTGCACATATACACACATAAGAACCTAGTTTTTTCTTTTTGGCAACAGGGGTATGTGTGCTTGTCAACCTTAAGAATTTTCTTTCTTCTTCCGATACTCATTTTTCTTATTTAAGTTTTTGCTCTAATTTAATCAACTGAAAGCACATTTTCAGGTCTTACCCACCATCGATTGCCAGAGTTTTTTGGTAGCAATGCATTGTAATTCAATCTATTTTTTGTTGCGGTATGTAACATAACCATTTGCCACATGACAGTGGTTTCTTATTTTCTCTCTCTTTCTCTCTCTAGATAATGTAGGGTTTTGTTGTAGTATATTGCATTTTTTCCGTTTGTTGCAATACAGAAAATCAATCGTTATAAAATATTATTGTCAAATATTCTTGCTAGTAATAAAATATTTCCTACTCGCTATCTTGGGAAAATAATTGCATTTCGTATTGATTTCAATGTTTGGTTTAAAATAGTTTTAGCAAAATGAAATTATGTTGTACTCCAATTACTTAAGGATTTAAAAGATTAAAGAAGATTTAAAGAATCTTTACGAAATAATTTTTTTATATAAAGTTTAATGTTTGTACAGTATTTTTGGTAGGATTTAAAAAAAACGTTTTTTTTAAATTTGTTCAATTTATTAATTAAAAATATGTTCTTTTGCCTTTTTGTATTTCTTTTTTTTTAACCCTTTACTGTCCTGAGTGTTAAATTAAAGTATTCTAAAGAAAGATTTCATACACAAAGAATTGTTTAACCAATAAAACTGAACCCTTGCGATAATATTGTTAGTCTGTAGTATATAACAAAATTAGAAGTCTAGTTATAGAATAAGCTAACAGAAAAATAGTCTTTTAATCATTCTTACATTAAGCTTATTTTCATAAGTTTTTTGTAAGCTATGAATACAATTAAAAAAATGAGTGTATAAAATATTTTTCTGTTTTTATTATTATTTAGTACATTTAATACTTTTAATTTTAAAATTTTGTCCTTTTTTTATATACAAGCAGTCATTTAAGTTTTGACAACACCCAGATATAACTATTGACCTTGCCGGTACATCATATACGGCAACTCTTCATAAGTTTTTTTATAACATCAGACTCCAAATTTTTTTATAGTTTGATATCTCGTTTTCACTTGTATTCAACTCTCATCACTGAAGCAAGAACCAAACTAAAACCATTTCTTTTGATTCCTCACGAACATTTTGTTTAAGTTTACATTTATTTATTATTTATATATTAAAACACCACTAAAAAACGAAACAAAACGAATATGGGTTTTGAAAAATAATTCAAAATTAACGTTTTAAAAAAACATAAAAACAATTGCAAAACTATAGCAAGCATAAGTCGTTTGTAATCATATTTGCAAAACTGTTATTCAAACAAAGTGTATAGCAAGTGTTTGTGCAAAAACGGTTTCTATGTGAAGCGTTTTTCAAACACTATTAAAAAAGTGTTCATATATTGTACGTTAATAAACTTATCATAAGTATGCTTATAAAAAGTAATAGAAAATTGTTTATGGTAAGCTTATTCTCCAGTTCAGTTACATTTCGCTTATGGAATAGTTTGTTGGGATGTCTTCTGGTGCTAGTTATGCTAGTAGAAAGTCTTTAGCAATTTTTCTTAAAAAAAATTTACGTGAATGTTATAGAGATTAAATTCCTTTACAAATGGCATAAAATCCATTTTTCCGAATTGAATAAAATTTCTTTCCTTAACCCTAGAAAGTCGTCGTTTAAATAAGGGACAAAGAGCATATATCTTCCTCTTATTGTTTTTCGGTTCTTGAGGTACATCAGCAGTGCTAATAGAATCAATCAGCGAAATATATTTTTCTTTACAGCAGTCAAGACTTATGTTCCATAATTTTTTGCAATTAGGTTTGTCTTTTTTTTTTGTTTCATCTGTTGTGGCAAGAAAGCCTCATTGAATTTTTGTATAAAGGCAGTTATTGGTTCAAAAAATTTGAAAACATTGCAGAGTGTCAGTAGTATTTTTATTTTGAAGCGTTGGTCCACTTACTTCTCGCACAACATTAGGCCTTTTTTCCTTGGATGTAGACCACTTTTGGCAATTTTTTAACAAAATGAATTGAGTGAATGGAATTATATTTGATTTAGTTTTTAAAATATTAAGAGTTGCCTTGTTTTCATCTATATCGGCTTTATCTTCTGACGAACTTTAAGCCTCCAACAAACTTTCGCCTTTGAGTAACTCTATATCAGATATATATTGTTATAATTTAAATCGTCGTTCAATTCGAAACGTTCTTTTTAATATCTTCATCTTTTAACACTACGCTAGAGCTCATTTTATATTATAACTTCAAAAACAAAACAGGAATTGCAAAACAACCAATAATATGATAGTAGAAATCAAACAGTTTGAAATCGAAAAAGTTACACAAAGTTCATGCTTCGACGTTTCGATTACGCATTTTGAAAAAAATCAAAGTTACCTAATGCGAAAAAAAGCGCACATACCAAAAGAATAGCAGTAACTACTGCTGTACCAAAAATGAGCGTAAAACAATTAAAAATACAAGAACGAAATGCAAAATATTAACATGAGTCGTCGGTTCGACGAAGAATGACCTTCCAGGGTTAATATAAATTGCACAATATACTTTATATATTTAAAAAAACTAAAGTGTCTCCTAAAGGTATGCCGGTTTTTTGTGGTGCAAAGTACTTTTATTTATTTGAAAAAATAAAATAATTAAAGGACAAAAAAAATTAAATTAGTGTAAAAAAATAATGGAAGCAATGTTAGCTGATTTTAGGTTTTTAAAAATAAATTTATGGCAGACTTATACCTGTTGACGAAGCATATTGTACACATGTATTAACTCATCTATGGTATATCAAAATCATACTTTTGGCAAAAGTGTACTTTACAACTTATATTAGAGGCCATTATAGCTGTATATTGATTTACATGGGCTTTTGTAAGACAAATGCTTTTTAATCTTATGTAAGCAATTAAAACTTTACAAACAAAGTTCATTATCATTTCTTTAAATCTTTATCTTTTTACGAAAAAATAAAATCTTAATAAAATCACTTGAACCTTTATATTTCTTTATACGTTTAATTAAATTAATTTGAAAAGGCATTTAAAATATAAAAATTTGTATTAAATCAATTCATAAAAAATTCATCCATAATTTATTTAGTTCTAAAGAAAGAAAGAGGCAAAAAACCATTTATAAATATCTAAAGTAGCGTTTAACTTCATTAACTTCACAAAAAAAAAAAAAAAATTCCTTTATATTTATGTATGTCCAATTTTTTTTAATTCAATACATGGTCAGTTGGTTTCCTACTTCTTTTCTTATTTAGTTTTGAAACCATTATTGTTGTTATTTTATGTTTCCCTTTATGGCTTTACGAAATATTGATAATCTTAAGCGCTTGAATGATTGTTAAGTCATCTTGAAAAGGTACATTGCAAAGAAAGAAAGANTATATGTACGTGAATTTATGGAAATTTATGGACACTCATACATACATCAACATCAATTTGAAGAAACTTAAGGATACAGTGAATAACAAAAAACAGACAGGAAATAAGAAAAAAAATTTTGTTCTTCCATATTTTTGTTAAACCACATGACGATAAAGTAGAAATAAGAATATCTACCAGACTACAGGGTACGGCTTCCTTAATCCTAAAATATTATAGGATATCAAACCAGTTGGATAATACCAATAACATGTCATTAATTGTAACGCAATCAAAAGTTAAGCGGACTCGAATCGTATCTAACGCCTAAAACTGAGACCATTCTTGTAAACGATGGAAGGATTTTTGGAAACCGAAATTAAAGAATAGTCTTCTTTTCCTGAGGTACAACTCATAGTTAAAATACCCTTTCAGGATAATACAAGAGCTACCAAGGCGATTATGGTAAACTTTAGAGGACCCCAAAAAACTTCACCGCTTATGGTGTAAACAGAACCAATTTTAACCATAATTGTTTGGAGTACCAAACATTAACGAAGGAACTAAATATTATGAATATAAAACAAGGTCTTACTATTTGAGTCAGCAATATTGTTAGCCTGATGTTGGAATTACACGAAAATTCTTAGGAAATGACCCCGGTGTGGATTGATAAAGTTTGTGGTCTCAGTTTATAAGTAATAGATAAGATACCAGATAACAGACTTGAGTGTAGACTTAACTGTCTTAACTTAATTAGAAGCAGATATGATATAACAAAGTTTAGGATTCACTGCTATACAGCTTATACTGTCTGCTAAAAGCAACACTCACACATGTATAGATGTTTTGATCTTTATAATATATTTTTTCCTCTTCTGCTTATACATACATTCAAACAGAAGTACATTTATTAAGATTATTATAATAAAAAGGGGTTGATTTGACTTAAAGATATCCGATACAAACATTTTAAAGCAACTTAAAAAAAAGGTTAAAGAACTTTTTTCATTTAAATAGTTAAGGAAACCACATTATAAAATAAAAAAAAAAACATATACATAAGTATGTATTGTAAAGTATAGTTATTGCAAATTTTAAGGGTCTACTAAAAAATAAGATTTATATGATAATAAATTTTTTTTAAGGAAATAAATTGGTTTTAAACAAAATAGGAAAAAACTTACAAAGAAACTACAAGAAGCAATAAGGAGAAGAAACAAAGCCGGAAAAAAATAGTTTAAAACACCAATTTATTTAAAATTTTGAAATGTTTTAAATAATCAAATTGTTAGATGAAATTTTCTATTCATACACATATGTATGTATGTATAATAGGAATAATTTATATAATTTTTTAACCTTAAGATTCTTTAATTTTCCTCTTTTGAAAAATATTTTTTTGAGATAAATTGCAAATTTCCTTTCGACCTTGTCAATACTTATTGTTGAAGAAGAAAAAAGGAAAGAAAAAGTTGATATAAAAAACCAACCAACCAGCTATAAAGAGCAATTAAACTTAAATTGCATAAATGCAATTTTATGCTTTTGTTTTCTTTAATAAAAAGACTTTTGAGGGGAACACGAACAGAATATGCATAGCCTCAGAAATAAAAATTGCAACAAAGCAACAGTTTTAAATAAATGAACCATTGTTTCATATATACACTCATGTAATTAAAATATACAATACTTTCGTGGATTGTTGTGTTCCCTCATATTTTTTTTTTCAAATAACCAAGTGAATCATATTTTTATCTATTTTTTTTGTGGCAAAATTATTGTGCTATATCAATATGTACATCTTAATTTCGGTAACTCGTATAACTATTATAGTTTTGGGCTCATTTTCAACCATAATATTTTCACAAAGTTTTCAGGTTATACTTAAGTCAAAAAATTTGCTTAAAAAGTGAAAAAAATATACAAATTTTGGGTCAATTTTCAAAAGCCAGACATTTTACAAAAAGAAAATTATGAAAAAAAAACAAGAACACAAAAATAACTGTGAAATAGTTGTCCTTTAAGTCGCCTTCGTAGTTATGAAAATAACTTTATAACAACTATAAACGTAATTATAAATTTCAACAGATATAAAAAGTAATTGCCAAATGCCTCACGGCACGTCCCTGATCTACATATTCATATGTATTTTAAAAGAAAACGTATAAGAATTATCTCAATTATATTATTAAGTTAAATTTCTCTTTCTTCTTCATTTTTTTTTTTGTTTATTAATAATAAAAAGTTCTGTACACGTACAGACACTCATACAATTACACAATTATTATGTATTTCTTAATACATATTTTTAAATGGAGTTTTTTGTTGGATTGTTTTTTGTTTCCTTTTGTGTTTTATCATAACGAATTTCCAAAAATGTTGCAGATGCAACTTGTCTATAATTGTGCAGCTAAAGATTTAATTATACTGGAGAAGGAAACAACAAAGAAGTACAATTGAAATTCGTGTGATTTAAAAGTTTTTCTTAACCTTGAAAGTTTTTCATTTTTAATGTTAAATTTTTCAAATAAATAACTTTAGACACAATATATTAACTTTTCACCTTAAATTTTTGATTTTTTTCGAATAGATCATTAAAGTAAAATAAAAATAAAAAGTTTGTAATAAAAAAATATTTATTAAAAAAATTCTAATTAAAAATAAAAAAACTTTAATTTAAAAGTTCGTGCAGAAACATAATGATCATATATCGTCAGGAGAATGTAACAAATATATTTTGGAGGAAAATAACGTTACATATATGGACATATGTATTCAATAAATTAAAAAAAAAATTATCTTGCAAAAAGTATTAAAATATGTGAAAATTAATTCCAAAAATAAATTATTATTTTTGCCTCATAATTGTGACAACTCTCTTTTAAAAAGGTCAAAGTAACGTTTTTGTAACAATATATATGCTAAGCCTTATATTGATATTTAGTAAGCGTTTAAATTGCGCAGGATATAACGCGTGATCCATTTCGAGGTTCCCTATTTGTTTAAAGAAAAAAACATAGAAAATTTAAATTTAATGGGGAATGTTTATTATTATTTGAAAGAACATTATTTGGCGTTTATAAACTTAAGATTTTACATATCCCAAGAGGTAAAAGTCTAACGGTGTGATATCACACGATCTTGGTGGCCAATCGACCGGTCCAAAACGTGAAATTATGCGCTCACCAAAGTGTTCTCTCAACAAATCCATTGATTAATGCGATGTGTGGGAAGATCACGAGCTTCAATTTCAGGCATCAAATAGTCGGTTGTCATGGCACGATAACGGTCGCCATTGATGGTTACGTTCGCACCGGCTTAATTTTAAAAGAAATATGGACCGATGATTTCACCGGCCCACAAACTACAACAAACCGTTGTTTTTCCTGGATGAAGTGGCAGTTCTTGAATCTCTTCAGGTTGCTCTTCGTCAAAGTTGCGGCAATTTTGTTTGTTTACATACCCATTGAGCCAGAAATGGGCCTCATAGCTGAACAAAATTTGTTGAGCGAAGTGCACGAAACACATTCCTCACAGAACGTGAATTTTCGTAATAAAGTTGAACGATTTGTAAACGTTGTTCAGGCGTAAAAATTTCCATTATGAAATGCCAAACAATACTAAACAAAAATAGCATGACAGCATGATACGACTTACACGTGATCTGTCAAAAAAGGCTATTGAAAAAAGTATCTCTACTTGAACCACCTTTTATTATAAAACACCCAAACACAAAAATTATCTCACGATTATTAAAAAGAGATACTAGATTTATATAATATTTTTTTAAAATAATATGCAGACGATATATCATAAAAGATAATGATGTTAATTTTTTAAGAAATAAAATTTTCTTCATGATATATTAAGTTATTTAGTAAATTTCAATTTGTCACTAAAATCATCTAAAATACATATATACTCTTAAATCGTACATATCGCACACCCTGTTCAAAAGTGACACAACTCAAAATTTTTAATTAATCGAAATAAACTGTTTTTGACGTAAGTAAAAATACTTGAAAACAAAAACGATGGACCATTGAATTCGAATTAAAACTATTTAGCACTAAGCGTAGGGGGATCTATTACCATTATATTTTCTGACAAAACTTAAAATAAGTCACTTTTAGGAATTGCAACTTTTTACCAATTGAAACATAAAGAAAGACATAACTGTCCTTTAGCCCCTTAAGGGTACTTTTAAATAAATTTTATCTTTTATCCTATTTCTAGAAATATATTCCATTTTATTTATTAAACAAAAAAAAAACGGTGTTTTTTGCAAAAAAAAATGGTATTTTTTGCTATATTAGTCATCTAAACATTTTTCAGATCGTATAGGTATGTTCAAAAAAGTTGTTTTATTTGACTCTGGCTACATTTTTGAAGAAGATAGTGTGGAAAAAAAATAAAGATTTTTGCCAGCTTTGCTCAAAAAAGTAAGAAATATCCAATTTTCTTTTGCATTTTCTTAAAGAATATACAAAAAAATGTTTTTTCCGGGGATAAAATGTTCAAAAGGTTGTTCATTAGATACTTGCCTACAAATTTGCAGAAGACATTAAAACGCTATCACCAAGTCTGAATAAGTTATTGGCTAAAAGGTTATGGAACCATTTTTCCACAAAATTTACCAAGTCTCCAATATATTGAGGCCCATAAAATCAAAACGCAAACTAATATTGCAAAACGGGGCTAGAATTTTACTCAGCTCAAGAAGTACTATCGAACCTTAATAGCCAAGTCTGTGTACTTTGCAAAAACTTGTTTTTTTTTATCGCACAGTGTTATTATAATAAAAACAAATACAATAAAAAAGCACTCAATTTGAAAAGTACTTTAGTACCTTTTAATCCATCACTGTTGTGTGTTTAAGTAAAATTGCATTTATATTTACCCGTAAAGTTGTGTTAATCTATGTATATACATAAATATATATTACGTATGTCTGTAAATATATAGGTTACATATAAAACGAAAGCTTATCTTAAGATAATATCATACATGTTAAATACAAGTTGTATAATGTTTTCATTAAATTTTAACATCTTGTTACAGTTTTTATACAGCCTTTAGTTGCTCGTAACTGTGTGTTAAGGTGAAAAATATTATTATATGTGTCAATGTGTGAGGATAGTATTAGGTACTCTATAATTTGTTTGATAGTTTTGGTGACAATTATATATGGAATTCCGTGAGGAGTTTTAGCAGAAGTTTGCAATAAATAAAATAGTAAAATTATCAAAATAAATGTTTAGGACTAAGTTACTATTAATGACTTTAACATAAATAAAAAATACTTTTAACATAAAGAAAATTTATCGCAAAGTTTCTCAAAACAGAAATAAAAAACTCTGTAAGTAAATTCTGCAACTGAAAAAGTTATAAGATGTTAGCAATAGAAGCCAAGAGCGTATGAGTAATATTCTAACAATAACCGCCTACATATTTTGGTAAAAATTCTTATATTATGCAACTCAATATCTAGAAACGATGACAATATGGTGGTTTCAACTATAGGCTATAGACAATACCGTCTTTGAGCGTCCATCAATTAATCTCTCGCGTGTTGTCGGGAAAGGGGTCTTTTATGCATATAAACCAGCCGAAAGTTTTCTAAATATCAATTACGAGTAACAGAGAGAACACACACAGAACGAAAAATTTACATACTTTTGTATCTAGGGGCTACTCTGGTTTAAGAAATCTTATATAACACATATTGAAGGGGTATGGAAAAATATTCGTTACGCTCAAATTTACTGAATATTCTTTCACAAATGTGTGATAGACCATCATTTACAAAACTTTAAATAGCCAGGGGAATAATTGCAGGAACTCCGGTCAAATGTATGTCGGAACTGCAAGAAATATTTTAAAAATAACAGAAAATATTAAGCATTGTTTCGTAGGTGGAGCTTGACTAAAAAAAACATTTTAACTAGATAAAAAAAAAATAAAAAAAATATTATGGGACTCTCTTCTATGTAAAAAATGCTTTAAATGGTGGATTATGTCGAAAAATGACATAAGCTAGAGTCAAGAACAACAAAGGCTACGACAATATAAAGGAATGCAAAATATTCCTACATAAAACATAGAGAATTGATACCGAAAATATATTCGGACTATAAATGCACATAAACGCAACATGAGAAACAAATTCTGTCAATGTGTACTAATTAAAAATGATGATTGTAAATTGTAAAGTCACGTATGTGGAATCTACATAATAAAAGATAAAGTTAACAAATATTATGTATTTTACTTGTTCATAATTTACTGTAGGGAACAATGAAAAGCGCTGCGTTTTCGCTATTATAAGTGTTTTTAAATTTTATTTCAATTTAAGTCTTAATTAAGTAAAGCAAGATACATTTCATTTTACCTTAAACTTAACACATGCAACATAAAGCTCTTACTTCAGCATTTTTTGCTCTCTTTTGAAACATGCATGTTGCATTTATGATAAAATAAAACCAATACATGTGTTTTTGAATATATATGTATGTATATAGTATTTATCAACTTTATATATATAAAGTTGAACAGTAGAGCCATGTGCTATTAAAGCAGCTTAGCAAAAATGGTATTTGAAAATAAAATAGATAAAGAGATAGTTAAATTAGAAATAAAGAATTCATTGCAAAAGCGACATTATACACAATGTTCGAAACAAGTATGTCAATTTAAATTCGTTTGTTTTTATACCTTAAGAAAAACTGCCGGGTTAACTCATAAAGGTATATCTGTAAGTATATTTGGGCGTTCATGCATACCATAGGCGTCAAAAGTATGTAAATTCATATTCTAAGAATATTCATAAAAACTATTAAATTATTTATTCATTATTAAATGAAAATACTTTGCATTTTAAAATGAAAATTATGTAAAATATCTAGCCTAAAGGTAAACACACATGCACCAGCTTGCAAGATCAAAATTTTTATGTTTCAGTTAGGAATTAGTAAAGTTTCTGTTTTTTTTTTTTTTAATTCTTGGCAAGTTTTTGCGGTGGGTTTTTTTAATAATCTAATAAGAAACTTAATAAAACTAGAAATAGAGAATAATACTTTGAAAATAAGCCTGAGCAAACTGTTCTTAAGTTTGGAATATCAGTTCCTTTCTCGCCATAAAGATAAGTCAATAAATGCACAATTTTCAATTCAATACACTGGTGTTTACTTACTTTTATTGCTCATGGTATGTAAAGGAGAAGTAATTATGTGTATTTACTCGCTATTATGTCGCATGCATGTTGCTTAATCTGTTGCAGTTGTGTGACACTTATTGTATTAAATGTTTTAGTAATTAATTTTTAAAGTTTTTTTTTTTACTATATAGTTTCTTTACCTTAATATTTCTTGTTTGCAAAGGTTTCTCATTTTTGTTATTCGTGTAAAGAAGAAAAAATAGGTTTAAATTATTTTAGAGAATTTCTTTAGTTTATTATTGTTTTTAATTACAGATCGTTTGAAAAAGAAGAGTTTGAATTGGATCATATATATCTAAGGAATTTTTTTATGATTCGGAAATCTGCTTAAGCTGGCTTCATACTATATTTCAAATCGTAAGATTTTCATTGGATTTCGTAAGAGCAAAATCAAATTATTTTTGGTATGATTATGAAAAAGTCAAATAGAAAAAAATTTTTTATTACATTTTATGTCTACACTATTTTACACTACTTTAAATAAGATAGGAAGAAACACAACCCTGATACAGGGTAAAAACATACGTATTAAAGGCCACTTCTCATTGTAATACTAAGTAATACGACATGTCAAAAACTCAAATAAAATAAAATTAAAATAAAATGAGAAAGTTTATCACTGTGAAGACAATGTGTAATGATATGTCAAAAAATACGTACAGAAGTTTGACAGTCGAACGGGTCTCACCATTTTTAGAAATTTTTCTAAACGCTGCAACTTTTCATTTTATTTTACAGCAAACAAAAACAGAGTTGTGTGCAAAAAAAAATTAATAACAGCTGTTGTTGTGTACTTTGCCGTGTGTGATTATTTGAAGTGTGATAGTGTAGACAGTTATGTCTTCATTTTGATGTATTGAGAAAAATTTCTATTTGATTTTTTTGACAATCAGAACAAAAATCATTTGATTTTTCTCTTACAAAATCCAATGAAAATCTTAAGACTTGTATAATAGTCTAAAGCCACCTTAAGTAAAATTCCTAGAAATGGAAACAAACATTTACACGTATTTTTAATATTTTATACATATTGACTTTACACTATTATACTTTTTCATTTTATTTACGTTTTTGACATGTCGTAATACTCAGTATAGTAGCGTGAAGCCAGTTTTAGTGATAGTGTTGTATGATGAATTATATATCAAGCACCGACTTTGCTCTTTATACACAAGTTCAAAGTTTACTAAACATTTTTTTTTTTTGGGATTATATGTACCAAATTAATTTAACTAAAAATATTTAATTATTATTTTAAGATTTTGTAGTTTTAAATAAAAATTTCTTATAAAAGGCGTTGCAATTCTTTTGTTTATGAAAGGTAGAATGAAAAGTAGATTTATGCATTTGCAAAATAGGACGTAATACGCCTTAACAAAAAACATACTATCAAAGTTGCGAGTTTCTAACCCAGGATGTAAACAGTTAACGCAGAAATTGTTCAAGAAGAGAAGAGCCTTTAGTTCAGTTTGTGTCTAAATTTAATGAACGATGAATAATTCGCCACAGAACTGGCAACTTCGCTTTTGTGTAAAGAAATTTCAGCTGATACAATCGAAAGAATATTTGATCGGATTGGGCACTATCGGACCAGCCGTTGCAGTCATTTGAATGATATTTTGCTTCATTCTTTAATGTTTAAAATTTAAAAAAAAATTATTATGTTGAGAAAAAATGATAAATTCTTTTAACGTATGTCTATCAATATGCAGATTAATTTGTCTTTATAGTTGTACAGCGAAGTACAAAGCCCAAACGATAAATTTTCAAACATACGGGTGCGGGTCTCAAATTTCAAAACATATAAATAAAGTCATTTTGGTGTGTTGATATTTATTAATTTTTTTTATATTAATTTAAAATTGAACTATTCTTAATACTTTGTTATTAACACTTTATTTTTTAAATTATAATTGATATAACTTCCTTTAAATCCCTTATAATACACAACAATTCACTGACAATTATTTAATCATTAATAATTTTCACAGAATAATTTGATAAGCTGCATAATGTTTTTTTTTCAAACAATAAAACTTTTTCCTTGTAAATACTTAAAAATAGATTAAAAGTAATGTACACACACACACACATTCAAAAACTTGACTTCCATTGCAGATACTTTTTTTAACGTCGTCGCTTATTAAAATGCAAATGAGTTGTATTAATTTGAAAAATTATAATAAAAGTTAATTTGTAAGATAATTGTGTATATGTATGTGTATGTACTTGAAAGTTTTATTAAAATAAGAAAAACTAAATTAATTAATGATAACGGTTAAAAGTAGTATAATTTGAAAAGTAATTTGACTAAGAGGGCCATAAGATTTTATTAAATTTTGATTTTATTCAGCAAAAACAAAAAAAAAAACAATTCCTAACGAAGAAGCATGAATGAATTTTAAATAGGAATTTCGAAAGGTAGAATGTTTAAGTTTTTTAATTCCTGTTCATTGAGTTGAGAGTTAATCTCCCTTTTTGGTTTTTTTCTCCATACATAATTTACAATTATTTAAATTCAAAAATTTTTTAAAACATTTCATTTCTTTTGTTAATCTCCCCCTCTTTCTTAGATTTACTTTTCAAATACGAATAAAAAATAACTTTATTTACCTCATTAAAAGTTTGGCTTTATTTTTCCCAAAAAAAAAAAAAA
>NDXZ01004269.1:11682-22722 GCA_003055125.1 Paykullia maculata | reverse complement strand
ATTCTCAATATATCACACTTTTAAGAATATGGGAACTTTAATGTGCTGTTTTTATAATACAAGTAAGTGTTTTGAGTAGACGTTTTATGTGTATTTTGTTTTCGTTACAATATTAAAACACATACTAAAATTTCACTTAAAATGCTCACTTGTATTATAAAAACAGCACATAAGCCAAAATAAAGATAATTAATAAAATTTGTAAATTGAAAACTTTAAACTCATTTTCTGCGAAATAAGTTTTTATGAGTTATGACGTTGTTTGAGTAAATAGGCGATATATTATTTTATTTTATTCCTTTAAAACTAAAATTCCTTTAATGCTTCCTTTAACCTACTTGACTTAAAATAACTATTACCATTTCAGTAAAAACTTTTTTTTGCAGTTTTAAATCAATTTAATATATAAAATCTTGAAAAAATATTACACATTTTAATTTAAAAGAAAACAAAAATAAAATAAATTTAAAGAATCATCCGGGTTTTATAACCCGATAAATCGGGATAAGTAATGCCTCATGTATTCGAACGTGGATTTTTCAAAACTCTTGGAATCTTTTGTTTTTTCTTAAGTCAAAACATTTTTGTTGTTTTGTGCTAATATGTGCACTAATACTCACACACATACATATATTTGTATGAGAACGTGCTTCAAATGTTCGTGATTTCGTGTATCCTTATGCAAAATTATTAGGATCTTATTTTTATTAAAAAAAAAGGATAAAACAAACATAAATCAACAACCACGATTCTATGAAAACATTTTATTTACAAGCTTATCAAAAGAGGATTTTGACTTTGAACGCTTTTCCCAAATTCAAAGACGACTTGCATGAGAATTGTATTTCAAAAAGAAACGATTTTTATATATATTTTTGGTGTGAGTGTTTTGTTGCGTTAAACTTTTAAATTTTAGAAGATTTAGTTGTGTGTGTGTTTGGAATATAAGGATGCCGATGTGAATATAATACCCGCCAACAACATGTCTTTGTTTTTTTGTTGAAATGTTGACTTAAGCAACTTGGAATGTTCGTAATAATATATCTTTCCGAATTCTTCTTTTTTTTTCATTGTCTGCAATCTTCAATGTTACTTGCCACTCTCGTTTTGTTCCAGCGACATTTTAGTCATTCAGTTATTTGCACACACACACAAACACACACACACCTACTTGCACATTAAAAATAACTGAATTAAATAAGAATAATACGATACATAAAAGTGCACTATAAATTTGTTTTGTTTTTATCACTTTGATATGTGTATGTGTGTTTGTACGAGGATATACTTTTTTTGGTTGGTTAATGGCAGAATATGTTTTATTTAAACAAATATTTTTCTGGGTATTTATTAATGTTTCTACATTTTGTGAGAATTTTATTTAACGTAAAAAAAACAAGTAAGAGTGCTATATGCGGCTATGCCGAATCTTATATACACTTCACTACGTGTATTTATGATTGATAAATTTTTTTTTGCTTATGTCTGTTAATTTTTTTTTGAAATTTTCCAATTGACAAATATAATCCCACAAATATCTCGAAAAAATTTTTTTTTCTTTTAAATTCCCCAAATGGTATGTCTTAACCCATATCGTCCCAGTGTTTCATTAATCGAACAGTAAATTTTATGCGTTTTCAAATGCTTTTTTCTTTTTTTTAAATTAAAACTCTGATTTTTTTCTTGTAAAATTAGATATTGTAAGAGGTTAGCCCTAAATGTAAACCTAAAAGTTCCTAATATTGTTACAAGCTCAATATTAAACTAGCTAAGAACCACCAAACTTTTTAAAGTTATTCGAAAAAAAAAATTCTCTGGGACGATATGGGCTAAACACAAATATAATAATTTTTGAGTAAAAAAAGTAATTGGTAGTCGTATTTTTTGGCTTATATATCGGACAGTTAATAAGCGATTTTACTGGTTTTCAATAGCAAACATCTCAGGAAAATTGCTGATTGTTTGATACCAATAATGTGTCCGTACAACACCGGGGGCTAATAAAACTTGATGTCAACAGAAGGACAGACGGACATGGCTAAATCGACTTCCCTATCTATAAGGATTCCTATAGATAGGGAATATATATACTTTATGGGGTCGCAAATGAATATTGTAGAAATTACAAACGGAATGACAACCTTATATATACCCTTGTCACCTCTGGTGAAGGGTATAATAAAAATTCTTTTGTAGTCATGATGAAAACAGCGAGTTGCTTTTCAAACAACAAAACATAAGATAAATGCAATGTACTTACAACAAAAACACACACACACAAAATTTGCGTTAAGCTTTATACCTATACATACGGTGACCATCCGTTCTGTATTATACAGAAACGTACTGTATTTAACGGCTCTGTTCTTTATAAATTATTCTTATGTAAAAACCCTTAAAATGTTCTGTATTTTGTTTCGAGTTCATTATTTGTTCTGTATTTTTATAAGTTTGTTAAACATATTAATAATTTTTCCAATATGTATATATGTATTGATAAGGATGTCCGAAAGGTAGATAAAGTCATATAATTTTTTTGCCCATATATCTGAGAATTTTGGGCCAATTAGTTATTTTATTTGCAAATGACCCGGAAGACATGTCCTACACATAAATTTTACAATAAATATTAATTTTTGTGTGAAAAATTAAAAGAAGAATAAAGTCGTTGTTTTATTTTGTTTTTTACCAAAACGTTTGCAGCAATAATTTTGACATTATTAAAGTGTTTTTGCAATAACAAATATATTGTGATTTTTGTTTTGTTATATTTGTTGTAGAGACGCTATTACCTTTTTCACATCTTTAGAAAAATTAAAAACAAGAAATCAGAATAATAATTCTGCAGGAAAGCGTTAGGTAGCAATTTTTATACATTTTAAAGAAGTGATCAAATATTTCAAACGAAAGGATACCATTTGAATAACTATAATTTAAAATGTATAGAATTTAAAAATATTTAAAAGAAAGTGAAAGTTTATTCATTTGAAAATATAAAAGACAGTTGTGTTTTTTTTTGCTGTAATATTTAAAAATATTTTTGTGTGAATTTTTTATGTAAATCATGTTATTAATATGCTCCTTTCTGAAGTTATTGATCGTATCGTATTTTTGTAAGACATATTTTTCTTTTATAAGAATCAGTGTATTTTAATGAATCTGTATTTGTTTGTTTGTACAAGAAAAAATAGTTAAATTTTTCTTGTTCTGTATTTTGATTTCAAAAATCTGGTCACCGTACCTATACACCTAATTCTGTTTTTACATGGTTTTGATTTAACACGGTTTAAAAATAAAAAATTTTTTAATTTTTTTACACGATTTTATTTCATTTAGCAAGATTCAAAATCTTTTCGACCTTAATTTTTTTTGTTGTATCCACAAAAAGGAATTCCCTTTTTGTGATACAAGCAAATTTACTCATCAGAGCAATAATCCAGAAATGATAGTGATTTCATACACCCAGAGAAAAAATATGAATGAATATGGTCACGGTAATATGATCACGGACAATTTTAAAATTCTATGATTATTACAATCGTTATATGATTGCCATAATCATAATATGGTTTTAGTCATATTTTACGTCAATACCATGATCATATATATGATGGCAAGAATCATTATATGTTTGTCCAAACTATAAAATTTGTTACGGATAATCATATATATGATGGTTTTAGAATATATGATAACCATAATCTGAAACCATCATACATTTTTTTTATTAATTCTTGTTTTAAATTAAATCCTTGTTTTTTACGAATTTTAATAGGTTTTAGAGATAAGGAACCAATCACCTATTTTTGCATACGAGCAGTGTCTTTTTTACACGGGTTTTTGTGGAACCAATCTTCCGTGTAAAAACAGAATTAGTTACATATCTACATATGTATGTATGTGTGTCTACATACAAATACATATTGCGCATTTACTCAAACAACGTCATAACTCAAAAAATGATATTTTGGAGTTAATGATACAGAATTGTTCACTATATCACGCTTTATATTGTGTAAACATTTATGTAAGCTCACCTCTTGATAGAAGAAAACTTTTTAATATCTCCCCTGAGTTGTATGTAAATTGAAAACTTTAAACTCATTTTCTGCAGAACTATTTTTTTTTTAGTTATGGCGTTTTTTGAGTAAATGAGCGATATATATATAAACTAGAAAGAAGACAAATTACCAGTGAGAATCCATCAAAAGTTGTTGGTTGTTTATATGCAATTCATTTTCCTTTAATACGTATGTCAGAGTGAAGAATGGCATCAACATTTTGCTTAGATAAATTACTTAGAAAACTGACGAAATAAATGCGCATCTAGCGAAATTAATTAAAAATTTATTCATATTCTTGATGTCTTTTTGGTCCCAGTTTTAAATTATGAAAAATTAAAGTTAATCTTTGTACAAGCCTTTCGTTTTCTTTTCACTGTCCCATCAAAATGTCTAATTGCTGTCCTTTTTCTTCTACTAATTAGGTTTCTATGCATACATACATAGATACTCATATACACACACACACACACGCACACATACACAGAAATACCAAAACAATTTCCTTTGAGTTCTAATTTGTACATAAACTAAAATTAAAAGTGTTGCCAGATAGTAGTGGCGAAAATAATACAATAGAAAGCTTTTTAGATATACATACATGTGTATGTATGTATTTTGTTAGGTAAATTATATGGAATATTTGGATTCAATCAGTATTTTAATTTATTGTCTGTGTTATTCTCGAATTGTCATTTATGATTTCATAATAAAACCTTTTCTTTACATCGGATTTTCAATGTCCAAATTTTAAATAGCTGTTACATTTAATTATTAAAAAAACTCGTTAGCCGAAAAGATACACTGTGGAAAGAATTTTTTTTGCTTGAAAAAAAAAAACAAAAGGTTTATTGACATGGGCAAAACAAAATATTAACTGCCAACTGCAATTGTCGATTCGATTAGTAACATTTGATATTATTGTCACAAACGAGATTGCTTCGCTAATAAAAGAACTATATGGGCGGTTTTCACAACTTGCCGATAGTAAAAGATAAAGAATTTTTGATTATCATACTATTCTTTAAGTTTAAGTAACCTTTATGGCAAACTTAGGATTGTCCGACCTTTAACTTTTAACGTAACATTTGCTAAATTAAGTTTGTCTGTACTAGATAAAGGTGCCAATTTTTCTTTTTCAACTTTTCAATCCTGCCACTTTGTATGTAAAAGGTTGTAGTCTGTGGTAAACAGAAATCAATATTGCCATAATTTAAAAACTATAACATTTATTTTAAATGGAAGTTGTGATAATAAAATGAAACTTAATTGTTCACTTCAGCTAAAGTTACCTTTAGCTATAAAACACTTTATATCCTGGTCATGATAACGGCCCTATGTGTTATAAGAACTCTTGCATACATACATACATACATATATTACAATTAATTTCACACAATCTCTGAAAAGAGGAATGATTTCAAAAGTATTCTATAATTAGAAAATATATTTGAAAAAAAAACGATTAAAATGAGAGATCCTGGATGAAACTGAGTACTAAACACGTTATTTTGAAATGGCATGTCACTTATCCTATGTATGCATGTATGTAAATATTGTAAGAAAGAAAATCGAAAAAATAAGCTCAAATCGGTTAAAAAATCTACAAATTTTATAAAACTTTTCTAAAACGTTAGATTATTTGTTTTCTATTTGGCAACACTAAACAAAAATTAAGGACAACTCTTATTATATGTATGTATTTATCTATATATGTATATACGTTTGGAACTTTGTTTGTGTCTTGTTATCAATGTGTAATTAAGCTTTGAAGTTAACTTTGTTGTTGTAATGTCATTATTGTTGACTGATTATACGCACAAATCTCTTTACTCTTTACTACATGACCAAAACAAGATTTAAAATTGCCCATTTCACAGCCGCTGTTGTTTTGTTGTATGTGGTCAGATAAAAAGATTTTTCAAATACAAATGTTTAAAGACAAAAACAAATATGTATATATAGTATTTAAAAAAAACATTTTAATACCACAATGATACAATGATGCAACACAGGTTGTGAATTGGCCAAATATGTAATATAATTAAGTTCTCATGCACAAATACAAATTCTATTATCGTCATTATGAACTAATTTTCTATAATTAATTTAATTTTTTTTATTTCATTTTGTTTCCAATAAATACCTACAATAATTAAAAATCCATCTCTTAGATGAATTTGACATAATCATTATCTGGTTTAAATTATATCTCAGATTCTTATAAACATGTTTTGGATAAGTCGAGCTTTGTTTCCACTTCTCGAAGTTTGCATTCTTTGCCATTGTGATAGTGGTGATAAGCATCCACATGGATTTTTATAAAAACATTGTCTTGGCCCCCTTTGTGCTTACGCTTCTGCATTTATTTTCTCTCTACATTTTCCCTCACACATTTTTTTTAGTTCTTTGATTTTACGTTTTATAAATTACTTGTAGCAACGTTTACCAGTTAAACCCAATCATCCATCATTTAGTTAATGGAAAATATCAACTTTGGCAAAGTATCTCGTTTTCCTTATGACAAATGTTTAATTAAGAAATGGTCAATCTTTTTTGAACATACAAACTGTAAAAAAAGATGAAAATATTTGTTTCTTGGGTTGGGATCGCATTAAAATTTGAATTCTCAAACAAAAAAATATATATGAGGTATGTATGCATGTGTGTACGTACATTAGGGAGTTGCAAATTTACAAATATTTAATAACGTGTACCTTAAATTATAGAAAAGTATGTTTTTGTAATGCATTTGCTAAACACGAATATTTAAAAAGTAAGAGCGCTATATTCGGCTGTGCCAAATCTTAGATACCCTTAATTTTTTATGATTTAAATATTTTTTCATTTAGTTTTTTTTTTGCATATAACTTTGCGGATTCTGTGTCGTTTAGTCCAACTTTTTTTTTAAATTACCCAAAAGGCATATTCTACCAGTGTTGTCATATTGGAAGATTTATCTTTTTCTTTTTTTGCTAGTTTTTTAAGATGCAAAAAAGTATTTAAGTTTTTTCTACAAAAAAAAAAAAAAAAAATTTTTAAATTGAAGTGGCATACATAAATTCAGTTGTAGGTATATTTAAAATAATAATGTATTTTTGAAAACTTCATTAAGTTTAGTTTATCAATAACTATTTGTAGCTTCAGTTAATGTTTCCATAAATGATTTTACTGATGCAATTTTATTCTTTTTACAACCTTTTCACTGCGATGAAGTACAGATCAAAGGACTTGAAAAAATAGCAAAAGTCCTTCAAAAGAAATAACTTTAAAATTAAATAGGACAATCTACAAGTAATGCCTTTATTAGCATACATATGTTATAACATCGTCTTAGTTATTATATTTATTATGTTCGTTATATAATTTTACAAATATAATTAATTTTTGTGTCAAAAAATATCTTATATCTCAATTTTCAATTTTAATGATTTTTAATAGGGAGAATTTTGAGGATAGTTTAATATTAGTATCGTGTTCGTAGGACATCAGGGGGCTGAAAAAAGTTAATATCAACAGAAAGACGGATATGGCTAAATAGACTCCCTATCTTTTAGGATCCAGAATATATATACATACCTTATATGGTCCCAAATGAATATTGTAGAAATAACAATCTCTATATAATTATATATGTACTTGCCACCTGTGGTAAAGAGTATAAAGGCGAAGAATTAATGTACATAGATATTATGATAAGTTAATGAATTACTAAAACTTGTATGTAAACTTTTTCAAAAATAAGCTTTTTCAAGCCCCCAGAAAACTCCAAGCTTACTCCTGATTTGTTTTTTATTTGATTTCATAACATAAAGTAAAAAAAAATTCTTTTGACATCGCCATATATCCAGCAAGAATTTGGTAAAAAAAAACATTGAAAAGTTTCCTAAAAGAGACCTTAATAATTGTACATCGATAAGGAGCATACATAGGGCCATTCTTTTTAATTAATGACATTCATACATACACACATACATACGTATGTACATACATTTAATTGCATATTGATTTTCCATTGGCATGTGATAAAAAGTAAAAACCAATTTTACAATAGAAAATGATTAACATTTGGAAATCACTTTGCGTAAACCAATTCGTTAGGAACAAATTTTGCTAAATTAAAATTTAGATTCATTGTTAAGAAAAATATAAGAATTAGATAAATATGTTTACCTTAAATTTTTGGATGGGAAATATCCATTTGAAATGTCACGGAAATTTTGATCCAGTCATAAAAGTGTTTTTAAATATTTGTATGTGCTAAAAATATCAACAAGTCAAACAAATTACTAAACGTATAACATTTATGATTAAAACAGTTTTTTTTAACTTATTTAGTCATTTGGGTTTAAAAACGTTACATCTCTGATTATCATTCATTATCAATTAAAGACTAAAATATCTTATTTAACAAGTATTGGAGTAAACTTGATCTGAAATGTTGATCTGATATAATAAAATAATATCGCAAATAATTATGTTCTAAAAATTATTTTAATAAATTTAATAAATTTCTTTACGGTAAAAATGGCTATTTTCTACCAGTAATTTTTGGATTTTATTTAGAAATAAAAAAGATTCACTTTAGATGAACATACGATTGGTGTGAATTAAATAACTTTTCAACTGGAAGTTGACTTTAAGAAACCAACCACCTGCAAAATATGCTGTGTTTTTATGCACAAAGAAATGTTTATTTTTTTAATAAAAATGGTTTAATAAAATAATAATAAAACACTACACCAGCCAACAGCCATCACAGATATCAAAGACACGCGTCACAATACGTTAAAACGTCACTCGCCTCATCATTCAGCGAAATATTTGAAGATAAAACAGGTAGTCATGACAAAATTTAATATGAAAACAAAAAAGGAAGAAATAACATCAAGCAGAAACAAAAACGTATATCAAAATATCACGATAGTGTTTACAACTTTTTTTTAAGAATTTACATTTGGATGCTGTGGAAACTACAGCCACACGCGTCATACAAATAATGGGAGTTAAATAAAGAATTCTTTAATTTTTACTTTAATATTTCTCCGTTTGTTGTGTAACCTCAAAGAGGTAGAAAAAGGAATTAAGCAACATGGAAAAATTAATAAAAAATTCTTTACAAATGTTGAGTGTAACCAATAGTTGTACTTTGCCTTTGTCAGTCATTCATTAACAGTTAAACGCAAACCCAATCAAAATTAAAAGGACAGAAAAGTAAATCGGGACGAAACTTATCGATTCTATTAAAAATCGTCTGGAATAATTAAACATAACAATTTAGTAAGCATTTAAAAATGCAATGATACTTAAAATTTTAAAATTATCTTTTAATAACAATGTACATACAATATGTATATACAATATCTACAGTAATCCCTCTGTTTGCATTTTTTTCGATTTACGTTGGCAAAGCGGTTGTTCATTTCCACTTTTTCAGCCTTAGTAGTTAAAAAACAAACAACCTGGTTCTAAATTAGTTTTTTTTTTGTTTTTTTAATTTAATTAACCAAAAAGGCATGTCTAACACATAAATATAATTTTTGTGTAAAAAAAAAACAAAATAAATAAAAAAAATTGGCAGTCGTCTTTTTTGGTTTATACCTATCTCGGTCAGTTATTTTGCTGGTTTTTAATAGCAACCAGCTCGAGAAAATTTCTGATAATTTGATATCAGTACCGGGTTTGTACGACATAAGGGGGCTGAGAAAAGTTGATTTCAACAGACAGACGGACATGGCTAAATCGACTTCCCTATCTATAAGTTCCAGAATATATATACATACTTTATGGGGTCGCAAATGAATATTGTAGAAATTACAAACGGAATGACAAACTATATATACGCTTGCCACCTGTAGTGAAGGGTATAAAAACAACGGAATGATAAAAGTACAATTATTGCTTTTGTAAATTAAGAATACACAGGGCAAAAACAAGCATTTTTAACTAAATCTTACATATAAATAAATACGTTTACTAAACCTAGCTTCACACAATTATACTGAGTATAACGACATGTCAAACACTAAAATAAAATGAGAAAGTAGGTAGGTGTAATAGTGTAAAAACAATATGTAATGAAATATCAAAAAATACGTAAAGAAATTTGAAAGTCGTATGTATGACTCTCATCATTTTTTGAAATTTTTCTAAACCAGTGTTTCTTTTTTATTTGAAGTGGAGCACAAAAAAAATTTTCTGATTTTTACAAAATTTAATTTTACGAATTTAAAATCAAATAATTAGAACTGAAATGCGAGTATTTACTTGGCAATAGTGTGTTTAACAGATACATTTATTGGCTTTTATTAATTCTTTCTACGCATGCCAAACGCTATAGAAATACAAATTTTAGGTTAATTGGGTATGTATGACTGAAGCTTTATAAAAAGTCCAAAATTATTTATTTTACGGCTTATTTTAAAATCAATGTTATATGTATTTACAAAGTCAAATTCTAATTGATTTCCAATATTCAAAACTACTCGACTGCATAAACAAAATTTTTTTTTCATCAATTTTGTAGCGCGTAAACAAAAACGTCTCAAAATGTTGTAAGTATTTTGAATATTCTTTGATATTTTATTTATAAATCATTCAAGTATTATTAAATATTCAAAACGACGTTTCGAAACGCAGCATAAAGATCAAGAAGTAAAAATTCATAACATTAATTATAACTAAAGAAATCGTAAAATTTCAGAAATTTAAAATTTGTCAGGAAAACCAAATTTTTCAATCAGATATACATACACCTAGGTAGTTAGGCATTTTTTTTTGTGGAACTAACCTAAAAAACCAGATATCGAGCTTACACAGTGTTACTATTTCATATACCTACCTAGGTACTTTCTTTAATATTTTTAAGGAATTTATGCATAAAGTAGAGAGAGATCATTTATAAGGATAGAGCTTTAATCATTAAGATATGATGGTTTTCCAAAAAATTTTAAATAATTTTTGTAACGATTTTTTTTTT
>NDXZ01004265.1:0-24256 GCA_003055125.1 Paykullia maculata | reverse complement strand
TATGCCGGCGTTGGGAAACCACCAGAATGGAAAGTCCCTGTGCCCGACCGAAGCCTATAGCGAAACCGGCGTTTCGAATCCACCAGAGTTTAATTTTCCTGCGACCGGCCGAAGGTAAAGCGAAGCCTTAACAGCTTTCTTTGGAAAATTATTTCATACTAGTGAGATCTCATTTTTATAAACTCTTTTTAGTTAACCATTTTAAATGGTATCGAAAAAAAAAAAAGACCCAGGGATTTTAAGAATTTTGGGTGATTCCCGAAATGAAGGATCATCCAAAGTTCAAAATGGAAAACATACCATAAAAATCAGGAAAAATTATTCCAAAAAACAGGAAAAATTGCCCCAAATTTTCGTGTTATTTTTTTTCACTGTAAAAAATTGGGGCCATTTTTGATATTGGAGCCATTTTACATTTTTGAAATCACCCCAAACTTTTTTCAACTTTGGGGCAATTTTTCGTTTTTCAATTTTCCATAAATCAAAAAATTTTAAAATGAAAATCGGCTCGAATATTATAAAAAGTTTGGGGTGATTTCAAAAATGAAAAATGGCCCCAAAAAATTGGAAAAATGACCCCAAACTTTCGTGTTGTTGTTTTTTAATGTAAAAAATGTGGGGCCATTTTTCATTTTGCTAATATTTGAAGAATTTTTTTGGGCCATTTTTCCTTTTTAATTTTGGGGCCATTTTTCCTTTCCTTGTAAATTTATACAAAATTTTTGGGCCATTTATCCTATTTTTTGGGGCCATTTTTCATTGGGGCCAATATATGTAGGGAATTAAAACACTTTTCATATAATTCATGATATTAATGATTATATATTCATATATTTAATTTTATTATATGTTTATATTTATAGGTAGTATCGTATATTTAACTTATTCTACTTATTAACTTCGCTTAGAATGACGCACTTATTTTTACTTATAATTAAGCTGCTGCAAGACTACTTTTAACTTCTATTTTACAACTCTTAGCTCAGACGCCATTGTCCGTCTATTAATTAAAGCTCGTTACTCGTCTGTTTGTCGAATGTTCCAGAAACTTTTCGGCAGCAACACGTCCGTCTTACTTATTTTAATATATTGTCCTATGTAAAGTTAAAGTCCGTTATCCTATTCGTCAATATTCATTGAAAATTACCTAAATACACACCACACCGTCTACCAGTCCTAGTAGTACGATGAGGTTCCATTTCCACATATATTACTCGGCTTATTGTATAACGTTTCTTATTTTATTTTGTTAGAATAGAGTGTCAGCAGCATGAATGCTTGTAATGTGGCAACACTAGTGGGCATTAAGGTTGGTGTTAATTGCTGTCATTTTGTTTGTTTATTTTAAAATTCTTAGTTTGTATATTTAAAGGTAATTGAGTTT
Organism: Paykullia maculata; assembly: GCA_003055125.1. NCBI lineage: Eukaryota > Metazoa > Arthropoda > Insecta > Diptera > Rhinophoridae > Paykullia > Paykullia maculata. The sequence continues at coordinate 22,872 of NDXZ01004265.1, read as the reverse complement.
GAGACAAAAACAGCGTATGTATGTATGTATGTGTATGCGATTGTATTTTTGTGAAGGTTTTGTATATCATTATTGTAACCACAAAATGCGTTGCAAGTGGCACATGTTGTTTAGTGGCTAATAACAATGTTTAATCTAAAATTAAATGTGCTAACAAAAAAAAAAACTATACAAACATGATTTTTTTTATTTTTAACAGATATTATTTAGCCATTGTGTCTTTCTACTATTAAATTGCATGTAAGAGAATGTATTTTAACTTTGTATATTTATATGCTGCATATGTATGTTGTATTAAGTATTTTAATCCGCTTGATAATGGTGTTTATAAATGTTTTAAAATTTTGTGATCCTGCCTGCTGTTGTCCTTTGTTGGTTTTAATGGTTAATTTTGTTGGTTATTTTTGTCTATTCTAACCTAGTTTTTATCAGTATTTATTTCAGGTTTTTTCTATTTGCAAGTTAAAAGTATGGCCAATACCAGCAAAGTAAATACACATGCGTTTTAATTCATATATTTTTTCCGCTAAATGTATAGATTTTAGTTAAACCTTGTGGTTGTTTTGCACATATTCTATTTTAAATCGAACATAATAAATTTAATAAATACTCGGTTATTGTAAACCGTTAAAAAAACCAGAAAAGAAAAAAAATTCCAAATATAATTGCTCTGAGGCTTAAATCATTTAGGCCAACATAATCAAACAATTCAATATTTGTTAATAAAAATATCTAATGATGTCTATGTGTTTATATACATAACAGTGTGGTTTTTTGGATTAAAAAATAAGTATCTAAACATTTTATACAAATTTAGTAAATAAAATTTTATTTTATATAAGCGTTAATACGATTATGTACAAACTGTTTTCTGTTTTTTTGCCCCGTTTTTTTCTTTAATGGTCTTTGACTTCTGCCATTACATATGCGCCAACCGTAAAAACTGGTGCTTTTTGCTAACGATTTGTATTTTTCAGAAAATTTCCAAATTTTAAATTCGTTAGAGTATTTAAATTAGAAATTTTATGTTGCCTTTATATGATTACATTTAAGCTTTAGAGTATCCCTTTTAAATTGATAGTTTTTGCCTTCGTGAGCAAACAATTGACCAAATATGCCGTTTTAGTAGTGGCTTAAACAGTTTTTATTTATGAAACTTTAATTTGTCACTTGTGCATTAAATTGTGTTATTTTGTTAACTTTTACTCTAAAGACTCATTAAAACATAAAAAATACCGAATTTGTGTATGTTTATGTATTTAATATGGTCAAACTAATACAAAGAACAAACTAATAAATATTTACACGCGTACAGTTTTACCCGAAAAAGAAACCATATTGACTTTCCTAACTGCACTAATGCAAACCAACTACTCTAAACACATTTTCTTTTACGTATTAATATGTGCATAAATATAAGAACCATGTGTTTGTTTTCGCATACATAGCCTACATATGCTGGTATAAAATACAAATTTTTTTTTATAAACAAAAAAGTTTGTTAATTACAAGTTTTCTAGTAAATTATTCCACAACTGTATAACTATAGTTTGGTATTTTGTAAATAAAGCAAACAAAAGTTAAACATAAAAATTCAAATTAGTTCTTAAAATTTTCATAGATTTTTTACTACAAAAATTTACAAAAAGAAAGATTTTGTTTTAAATGTTTGACAATAAATAAACATAAGTTATTTGGTAATTTTAAATCACAGTTTCTCGTAAATAAGTTAAAAATAAATTTTAGATATTCTAAAATTTTTGTGTAAAATGTAAATCCATACATACAGACATACAGTATGTGGAAAATACACTTATATCTAATAACACTGTGCGACAAAAAACAATTTTTTTGCAAAGTACTAAGATTTTTATGGGCCTCAACATATTGGGACACTTGGTGAATTTACCGAAAAATGGTACCCTAACCTTTTAGCCAATAACTCATTCAGACTTGGTAACAGCGTTTTAATGTCTTTAACAAAGTTGCAGGTAGGTATCTAATGAACAACCCTATGAACATTTTATCGACGGAAAAAATTTTTTTTATAGTTTTTAAGAAAATGCAAAAAAATGGAGTTTTCTACTTTTTTTTTAGCACAGCTCACAGGAATCTTTCGTTTTTCCCATACTTTCTGCTACAAAAATGTAGCCAGAGTAAAATAAAACAACTTTTGTGAACAAACCTATACGATCTGAAGATGTTCAGATGACTTATTTATGACAAAAAAAAGACAATTTTTGCTATATAAGTCGTCTGAACATGTTCAGATAGGTATGTTCACAAAAGTTGTTTTATTTTACTCTGGCTAAATTTTTGCAGAAGAAAGTATGGGAAAAAGAAAGATTCCTGCGAGCTATGCTAAAAAAAGTTTAAAAAAATGTATACAAACAAAATTTTTTTCCGACAATAAAATGTTCAAAGTGTTATTCATTAGATACTTACCTACATTTTTGCCAAAGACATTAAAACGCTATCACCAAGTCTGAATGAGTTATTGGCTAAGAGGTTATGGTACCATTTTTCGGTAAATTCACCAAGTGTCCCAATATGTTGAGGCCCGTAAAATTAAAGCGCGAACTAATATTGCAAAACAGAGCTAGGATTTTACTCAGCTCAGGTAGTACTATCGAATCTAAATTACCAAGTCTGTGTACTTTTTTCACTGTCGCACAGTGTAATCGAAAACATATAAAACATTCACAAGCCACTCATATGTCCTAAAATTTTTTAAATGGTTTAAGTTACTTTTCATACTAAAAGTGTCCAAAAATAATATGACTCTGACTGCTATATTTATTGTGCTGTCGTAAACTATCCTTAGCCTATAACAAAGAACTTAAATCATTTTTAATTTTTAGGACATAAGAAAATATGATATCATAAGTTAATTGTTAATCCCTCAATTATGTATTTTAATGGTTCTTAATAGTTTTTATTTAAATAAATATAAATCGATTTAGTAGACAAATGATAGGAGTAAAGAAGTAAACCAATGAAAAAATTGTTAAAGATTTTCATTTTCGGATCCCCATTGGGTCTCTCAAGCACCCCGCAACCAAAAAAAAAATATTTAATGAATTATATGTTTATTCGATTTAGTAGTATTCCTATTTCATATTAAATTTCCCACCACAAGTTAATGTTGGATCCGCACCTGCTTAAGCAGAACCTGCTATAACATGTTTTTATATCTAAAATAATATTTGTTTTTGTTTTTTTTTTCTTTTTCATTACTTCAAGATAAAATTTCTGTTATTATGCCTCGCTTTTTCTTAAATAATTCAGTAGCTGATTTCTGACGCACTCTAAGCCGAAATGTCAAAGTGGCATTATATTTTATCATATTATTTGTTCTATTGTAACGGCTGTTTGTTTAGAAAAAATAGTCTGAAATAGTAGTAAATTAGTTTTTTTTATTTGTATGGCCTATATTTGCAATTATGCTAGCAATATGACTTGGTTTGAACATCCGCCAGCGAACTCCAGCATTCGTAAAGTTTCCAAATAAGTAACCCTTACAGAGAAAGTAATTTCTATAAGTTTGTAAATTAAATAATATTTCGACAAAAACACTTTTATAAAACAAGTTAAAAAAAAAACCCAATTATGGCAGCCAACTTTATTCTACGGTTTCTGTGTGAAGGTTTTTCTCAAAACAATTTTTGATAGACCAACGCAAGGGGTACGATATTACAAGTAAATCTGAATACAAGTTTAGAAGTTACATGTATCTCAATTTGTATTAATTAGCACTAAATACTGTTCACACTTTGATGTGTAATCGCAAACACGCACATGTTGTGTTTGCACGCAACAACATCAATAATAGTTTCTTCCTATAAAAAGGAGACCATCGAAAAGCTCTAGGCACAACTAACTTTATTTGCTAATCGTAGGTCATTAATGAAAATGCCAAAATTGTTGGCTTATTATTTCAGCAGTATGAAAAAAGCACAAATTCATTTAAAAAGAAATTAATTTTATATTTTTTATTATACTCTAACTTATTCGTTATGTCTCAAATAATGTTTTTTACAGACTACATGTAGATGTACTTCTTCAAAACATGTGTCATTTATAAGTGATTTTGCAAGTTGGTAAGCCAGTTTAAGAATCGTTTTCTGGTAATAAAGTTTTTTTTGTGGGAATTTTTAATTAAATTATATTTTTTTCTATTGATTTTACTTGAAAAAATATATCCGCATTCAATGAAATAGGGCTATTAATTTTATATTTCTTATATTTACTTTAGCAATATGTTAACTTAAAACTTATTTTTCTTCTTTACGTGTATCTCATGTTAAAAGTATCCTTTTTCGTTGTCTTATCCCTATACTTTTTACTGATTAATTTCCCCTTTAGGCGAAACTTCCATGATAAAAAAAAACATGTTAAAAATCATTTGATTTCCTTGTATTAACCCAAATACAAATTAAATGATATTGACAGAAATGCAAATGGTAAACACATCAGCATTAACAAAGGATAATGAAGAACTATGTTAACATCTTTGTTCAATTTTCTCTCACACACACGCTCTCGCACCCACACACCCACCCAAGTAATTTGTTTTCAATCAGCGTACAAATAAACAAAATTAAATAAATAAGTCAGTGTACGTGTGTGTTTGTGTTTGAACAAGTGAGTGCGTAAGAAAAAGGATGAAAGTAGTAAATGTATACACAAATGGTATTTACTTATTTACTTACTATATACATACATATGTATGTATGCATGTATTTATGTATTAATGTATGCATTTGTACTTACTGTTCTTTTGGAAATCCTGGGATTCGTCGCAAACAACCAAACCGCTTAATGCGATCAATAAAGAGCCAATCACAACCAAATGCTCCACAATTGATGAGATACTTCGAGGACGAGGTAACGAATTTTTTAAACCATCTACTATCGTTGTTGTTGTTGTTATTTTTGTTGCCGAAGATAACGATGTTGCTCTGCTTTTTGTTGTTTGTTCCTGATAATGGCCAGGCTGATGCTGACAATGTTGCTGTTGGTGATGATGATGATGATGCTGATGGTGGAGTAGTTGTTGGGCTTTTGATAATAATGAGGTTTGTTGTTCCGCGCATTGGCATGTTGTTGTTATTGTTGGTGTTGTTACTTGTTCTATTGATATTGATTGGTATTTTTGTTGCTGCGGCTGCTGCCGTAATTTCTGTTTGTTCATATGAGGACTGAAGGCGGTTAAACAATTCTGATTTGCATTTGTTATAACACTTTGGCTTTCTACATGTTCTGGACGTTGTTGCTCTTGATGATGCTGATCGACTTGCTCCTGTTGTGATGCTGTACAATTTTGATAATAACGATTTGTAAAATTGTGATGATGATGATGTTGTATATAATATTGTTTTTTCAATATTCGCTGCTGTGGGTGGTGATATTGGTCTCGCATTAATTCGATTTTGTTCGTATTTCTCTTTGTATGAAATTGCCAAGTTTCCATTTTTAAATGCTCCTCTATTTTTTATTTCAGACGATTTTGTTTCGAGACCTTTTTTGGATTTAATTTTTAAAATTTTTGCTTTAACTTTAATTTTTGTTAATATAGTCAAATCATCAATATCAAGAAAATACGTCATTTATACTTTCAATATGACGCACACGTGTATTAATTTTGAGATAAACTTTTTTTAAGGTAAAGTTTTTAAAGATTATATCAGGTTGTTTTAGAATATTTTTTATTACTTCCTTTCGTCTAAGTTAAGAAATAAGCAAATTTTTCTCGCCTACGATGATAAGAATGATATGTTGTCCAACAATCTATGTAAATTTACAACTCAATCACCTGCAAGAGAGATTTTTAAAAGAAACATAAAAATTAATATAAAAGTTTTAAACTTAATGTTTATAAATAAAAAAAATAAGGCAGTTAAATCACTTATGGTGCAACACAAAAGTTAAAGCGTAAAAATTAAAATGAAATATTAAATTTATAAAAATTATGAAAATTCTTAATAATAAAACAAAGAAATATTCGCAATCAGTAGAGAAAAATAATCGAGTCAGAATGCTGTGATCGGCTGTTGCGGATCTTGAATACCCTTCAACAATTGCAAACTAAAAACCCAGCAAAAAAAATCTTAATTTGAAAGCAGTTTATGTGACTAGTGTATACCTACTGCTTTTATTATTGCCTTTTGAAACTATTAGCTTACAAAAGTGATGTGCAAAATGAATATATTCAGCGGTTTCTTCAAACAGATCATTAGGAGCATGGAATCTCATACAAAAATCATGTAATCTTTCATAAAAGTGAAAGCGGTGCACAACTGCACTCTGCCTTACAAAGCTGCTTTCGAGGAAGCATAATTTTTTGCTGGGTACTTGCAGAACGTATAGAAATAATGAAAACTTTTTGGTTTATTGCTGTAACGTATTTTCTTTACTAAAAATATTTTTTTTTTGTAAACAAAAAAACTGAGTTAATTTTAGCTTTGTTTTCTATTTCAGATGTTTATCGGTCAATCAGCTCTTAAGAGCCTTGAAAAACTTTGTTTTTATACAAAATTACTTTTTTAATATTGTTAATCACCCCTATATCACAGGCGCTTATAAAAGAATTTAATTAAGATTTACTAGAAATATCCTTAAAATTCCTTTTTATAAACTTTAAGACCTAAATTGTGGCACTAATAGAAAAAAATAATTTGACAGCTGCCAAGGAGATTGGGTTAGTTGGTTATACTTAAAACATTCCCATCTAAGAACAAACCGTTTAAATTTTGATAGTAGAGCAGTGAATCAGAGTGTGAATGAATTCGCCCTCGTTGATATAATTTCAAGTTTCAAGTATCCCTTTGCTGTCAAGAGTCACTTAAACTTTTGCGTCTTAGTGATAGCGTAGAAATTCAAGATTTTTGTTACCAGAATTGTAAATTTAACAAAATTAATAAAAAAATTATAATAAATAGTTCTGCATTTTTAAAATATAAGTTTGTTTTAAAGATTAGTAATTTTTAAGGCTTTATTTAAACGTTTTTTTTTTTTCATTCCTAATTTGGTAAAATGAGAAAAAATATATTTCATTTTAAATATTGCCTATAAATAAATAATGTTTAACTTCATATTTTTTCCCCCAAAATTCAATTATAACAAATTCACCATAAGCTTAATTGCTTAGAAGTAAATACTTTTAAAATGATTGAAATATTGATTTGTGACATTTGCAACCCCTCAATGTGACCCCACCATGTGATAATTTAAAAAATGTTTGTAAAGTAATACAAAAACAAAAAACTTTTTATTGACAACTTGAGGTCATAAATAACATAACATTGTTTGTAAAAATCGTATGTAATCGTCAGTTATTTTCACATCAGCCTAAAGTATTAACAGTAACAGTAGTAGCAACATATTGTAAGGGGTACATAACTCATATAAACATTTTCTATTTTTTTTTTGTTTTGTACTGCCATCTTTGTTGATGACATTGTTGTCGTTATACACCAGCAAAAACAAAATCAAATTTTTTGAAGTCATAAAAGTGTCAATATCCAATGTTAGTTTATAGTAACTAATACTGCCTGCCAGAGGATTCTATTATGATGGCTTAACACGTGAAAGTTTTTCATACATACATACATACATATGTATGTCAGTAAGTATGTATGTCTTTATGTGAGCTAGCTCTTTATTACTATGTTTGTTATAATCTATGACCCGAAGTTTAAAACCAAAATTGAAAATGGGGGATAAACTTTTATTACTTTAACAGCCCTGATTTACGTCTATTAGAATTTCGATTTGTTAAACGTATAACAGCAACTACAAGAAACATAAATGATGACAAAATTTTGGTAACGAGGTTGATTTGAAAAGAGTTTATACAAGTAAGGAAAAGAAGAATTAATAATAATTTAAATAAAAATTATCCGTTTAAAATTTTTTTTTTAGACACAGGAAACTTATCAACGGCCGTATCTATAACGAAAAATTAGAAACTATGTATACATCGCACACAACTTTTTGCTCACTTGCACGCCGAATCGGTTAAGCAGAGAGTTGGAAAAGAGTTTATTTATAAAGAATTTCTAGCTGCCAATATTAAGAGTTTGATTTTAAGTTAACATGAGCTTAGCAGAATGGATAAAATATACAAGAAAAAAGGCACTATGCTAACTCCATGCTAAATTTTCGTTATAGATACGGCCGCAAGAATTTTCTTTTAGAAAATAGAACTTTAATAATTTTGGGTAAATAGAAAATTATTTAAACGAATTAAAATATTTATTTAAAAATGTTTTTTGACATAAATTTTATTGAAAACATTTAGAAAATAAAAAAAATTAATTAAAAAAATATCACTACAGAAGTAAAATTTTTAAATATTTAAAAAAATGTTTATGATTTCTTTTTACAAGTTAATTATTCAAGCTTAAGGTCTATTTTTTATATAAAAATCGTTTTTATTTATATTATATTTTTATTTTCAAATTTCGCCACTCCATTGTGTGGCATCTTCAGGAATTTTTCATTGGACCTTAAGACCTTAAGCTTGAATAATTAATTTGTGAAAAGAATATCAAAAAGGTCAAAAAACTAGATTAATATGTTTATGATTTCGGTAAAAAAAAGGTTGGTTCAAAAATATGCTACATTTAAATAGATTTTTTTAAAACCTGTTTGCTTAAAATAATTTTCTTATAATTTATGATTAGAAGATGGTTATTTAAACATTTTTTATAATAAAAAAAATTATTGAGAATTTTCTACAGCCAAAAAAATATGGAACAATTTTAAATAAATAAAAAAATATATTGATTTTTTCTAAATGGAGAAATTTATTTAAACCAACTTTTTCGTCTGCCAGCCCTGACATTATAAATAAGTAATAATAAAGTAAAGTTTTTCTTTATATTTTGTTTCCCTTTTTGTTTTTCTTTGATTTTTTTTATAAATGTTATGCATTAGAGTAGCAGAAAACAACAGCATTATGAAATAATAATATAAAAGTATTACAATAAATAAATGACATCCTTCTATTTCAAAAAAGAAAACAAGACTAACACATTATCCATATGTACATACATACATACATGAAATATAAGAACCATAAAAAATAAAACAAGCAGAAGAAAATTATGATTAAAAAAAGATTTTTTCGTAAAAGGATATGCCACTTGCATAGTGTAGACAAAGGACTCAAAATTATAATTACAATTATTTTCTACAAGCACTCAGACGCCTTAATACACAATTATGAAAACATTCCTGTTTATATGCTTTAAGAAAAATTTTTTTAATATTCTTAACTAAGGTCTGGCTACCAGGGTTGTCAAATACGACGAGTTTTTGCTAAAAAAAGCAATTTTCAAGAAGCTAGGAATAGCGACCGGAAACTTGGCAAATCATAAAATTCTTTAAAAAAAAATTTTTTTAGATACTTTTAACGATCATTGATTTTGCCTTAAAATTTTTATAAGCAAAAGGACATTTAATTTTAAAGAAATTTTACTAACTTTATATTAAAATGCTGGTAGTTCCAACTAGTAGCTTGTCCTTCAAAAGCTTTTTAAATAATAATTTTCAATAAAACTTGACCCAAAAAAAGCAAATATAAACATCCTTACGCATTTTTAAAAGTATGAACGTTGAACTACTCTTGTACAGAGTCAGAAAATAAGGAAACAATAATACATGTCTTAAGAAAACATTGTATTGTGTCTTATATATATAATTTTGTGTATAAATTCATTTGTTGTTTAACACAAAACGTAATTTTCTTTTGTTTTAATCAGTTAAGGATTTATCCCTTTTTTTTAAATTTTATTTAAGCATTACAAAAATTTGGCCAATTTAAAATAAAACTCAAACTTAACTTAACATTGAGTGTGGCAAAATAGCAGCAAAAATATTTAGCAATCCTGCTGGCCTGGCCGTCTTCTTAACGTTTCCATTATTTGACAGAAATGTCTTTTTCGTCATGTAAATAAGAATTGATTGTCACTAAAGTGACCTTAAATAAACTTAATATATTTATTTGGCACCCGTCGTGTAATTTATGAAGACTCCAAATCAAAATATGTTGTGTTCTAATGCTGTAAACTCGAATGACTCTAAGTAACTAGTGAAATCACTAGTTAGGGAAAATCCCAAGACTTGTTCAACCCTGCAAACTCATTTTTATATTTTAAGTTAAGGTTTTTGTTTGAGTTAAGGTTTTATTTTTATTGTTCGTCTGCTTTCTTTTTTCCTTTCCGTCCATCCGGATTAAAACTTTGTATTTGTTTGTTTATCCTTTTCGTTTAATTGTTAAAAATATACACGAGTGTAAGTTGATGTGTAGATGTGTTTTAATATACATATGATAAATAAATAAATAAATACTTATGAAATCATTTCTATTTAACTTTTTTTTTGTAACACTCTTTGACAATTACAAACAAACAAACAATACTTTAACATTTTATAAACATACACACACACACACTCAGCCAACCTTTTTTTTCTCTATGTCTATATATATCAGCAACGCCACAACATATGTATTTGTCGGATTTTTTTTTATATATTTTATTGTTTGTTTTTGTTGGCAACTGACTGACAAAGTTTGCAATAATAACGGTACTTTGTAGATGAGTGGCACAAATATTCTCTTTGCTTTTATATTGCAAACACTGCTCCATCCTCTTCCTTCTTTTTAGACATGAATATGTCACAGCCATACATTCATACTTGTTTGTATGTATTAAGTCGTCTTTGTTGAATTAAATAAAGTTGTCAACTCACTCACGCCAGTTGTTGTTGTTCTTCCGTTAATGAGTATGTTTGTGTATTAATGTGGCAGTTGGAACAAAAAAAAAATTAAATTGTGATTTAATCTTCTGCCAAAGTTTTTCTTTTATTTCTCTTTGTTGTTAATTCCCGTTTTATTTAGATACTGAAGACTCTGTTGATGACACGGGTAAAGGTGTGATAGCGCTGTAGACAAATGTTAAGCAGACTGACACAACAAACCAACCAACCAACCAGACAGGCATAAATTCTAATTTAATGTTTTTTTTTTTTTTAATTAATCCATAAAGACAAAAGCACATAAAGCGCCTAAGTGTGTTATTGGTTTTGTTACACGCTCATTAAAGCGTTTAAAAAAAAGAGTTCTAATAACTGTCGGCTGTTTTTAATTTTATATTTTTAAAGTAAAGTGGGTCATTAAAAAAAATGGGAAGATTTGTTAAATGTGAAGGAACATTTTTAACTTTGTGGCATTAATTTTTGTAGGAAATAAATTAAAATTCGTTCTTTTCGATATATTTATTTTCAGGTAAATAATAAATAAATAAAAATTTGTTTTAATTAAATGCTTATTTGCGATTAAACAATTTTGTTTCGAGGACTCTAGTGATGCTGAAACAAGGGGTCACCTAAAAGCAAGCCAATAACATAGCAATTGGAAAGGGTGTTAATCAAAGAAAAAAAATGAATAAACGTCATGGACAACAGCTGCATGTTGAAATTACTTTCAACAATGTTTAATGAATTAAGAACCGTCTTTTCGTGCCCACAAAGTTTAATGATTTATGTTATTTTTTTTTTGTAAATAATTAAACATTATTAGTTATTAAGTTATTAAAAAAAAATCATAAAAATGATGTGAAGTTTAACTAAAAAGAAACAAAATTATGGACAAAACAACATCACGGCATTTACAAACTAAAAATCTATTTTATTTTATTAAATTTAAAAATTTTATATTTTCCAAAAAATTAACACTGATTTGTGTAAAAATAATTTTATATTCATTATTATAATTTTTATTACATTTCACTTTAGAAAAACACACCTGGCAGCAGCACCTCTGTGCCAAGGCAATTAGTATAAATTCTTTCCTGGCAATTAAAACTAAACCTTTTGCACAAATTAGCTTAACTCAATAATTTGAAAGCAATAACGAAAGGAAATGTAGGAGAACCCAAACACATTCGTCTGTCTAATTGAATGACTTAATGATGTTCGTATTTACTTTATTGATAAATTTCAATTCCCTTAACATACCGGACCAAACTAATGACTTTAAATAAATAACCAGAATTGAGGGTTGTCTTTAATGGCCGAAATACATAAATTGGCCACAATTTCGACATGTACGTGAAGGCACAATGAAGGCCAAATAAATTAGGCACAATAAATTGTCTTTCCAAAGAAATTCAACTACAACAATTTATATGATTTAATCATTTACGAACAATATTAACTCACAAATTTTCCACTTTATTAAACCAAACTATTATTTATAAATAATTACCTCGAAAAGCTGTTCTACTACATAAACTTTTAGATTTTTTCCATCTAAGTTTTTTTTGGAATTTTTTCTTTTATTTTTCTTTGTATTTTATGCGAAACAAATTCACATAAAAACCAACAACTGTCAAATGCACTGTAAGTCAAAATGATAAAAAGTTGTTCAGTAAATTCCATTATTTTTCTAAAGGGACGACACATACTTTTCCCAGACGTATACACCTCTTTTTCCTTATTCTTCAATTCGTTGCCATTAACCCAGCAATTAATGTAATGGAATTCTAGTAGGGAAAAGTACTTGGCAAACTATAGTTAAAGCACAATTCAAGATGAGCAAGAATGGCGAAAGGAGAAGCAAAAAAATCAACAAAACTGGATGAAAAAGCCAAAAAGCTGAAGATGTGTTTTTGTGGTTTTAATCCAAACTTTTCAACGTTTGCATAACTTTTATTCACTTCTTTGTGCGCCTTTCTTTTTCAAGTGTAGGAGTTGGCTTAAAAACCATACAAAAGCATACCAACCCATAAAAATAATAAAAAAGTTTAATCAAAAAGAAAACAACAACAACAACAGCAGCAGTAAATGGGTTGTAGGTGTATCTTGACAACATTTTCGTTTTTCTTTCTTAATTTTTCTAAATTTCTGGTAAGATTGGGACAAACATAAAAATTAATTTATTATGAATTAAGGGGAAAAAAACTCTAACAAGAAGAAAAATACAACTTAAGCGGGCTGCTGTGACTTTTATCATTTTTTTTTAAAGACCTTTTGTTCCTTTTTTGGCATCATAAGCGCAAAAGAACTCCCAAGACCACTTGCACAGTTTAGAAGTACTTTTTCAAAGAGTTTTAGTTGTTTTTCCGCAAATGCTAATGTTGAAGGAAGAGACAACTGTGAAAAATTGATAAATCAAATTATGGCTGATTTTGGCAGCTGTTTTTTTTTCAAATAAATTTAAGAGTTTTTCAATACTTTCAATGGATTTTTTTATTTAACAACACAAAGTCATTAGAAAAACCAGATTTGCTTTAGCAGGATACAACAACATATGGTGAAAGGTTTGCTTTGTGCAAAAGAAATTAACAAGACGGAACAAAAACTGTAGCTCTAAACAAACAAAAAGGTTAAAAAAAACTTTTATAAAAACATTTTATTTTCATTTTTTTTTTTTTGTAAAAAAAAATTCAATTTTGTAAAAAAATGAAACAAATATATTAGAAATAATCTAAGAAACAGGCTGTTTTAAAAAATGATTTTGCTTTTTAATTTTGAAATGTTTATTTGTAACAAACAAGTTTCAGCGTAAGACTCAATTTTGCCTAATTTTGTATGTCCGCCCACAATATTTCATATGACGTCTATGCCTTTGGGCGCTACAACATTTTGTTTACTGCCAAACATACACAGAAGAAGGACATATTCTAAATATTATTTCAATTCATTCCTTTTTATCTAAAAGGGTTTCGCAAATTTTTTTTACAGTTTTGTGTTAAAATTATTTTTTCAAAAAGTTTTTCGCACAAAAATATATTAAAGCGGGTTTTAATTTTATAACTAAATGTTTAATCTTGTGCGAAAAATTCATTAAAAAAAGCTGTTACATTTTATATATTTAACAATATTTTAAATATTGTATAAATATTGTAAATATATTTTAAATAACAAATAAAAACTTGTTAGTAAGCCTAACAAGTTTTGTTTTGTTATTATTGGACCCAGTTCCAGCTCCTTTAGAACGCCTACACAAAAAATGTATCTCAAATATTTTTTTCCCATATATGGTGGTGAAGGGTATCATATGGTCCAACTAACCTTAAAGTCTTTTTATCTTTTGAAAATGTTTAATGAAAAACTATAGAAACCTTTTGGCAAAAATAGCTTTAAAAAAACTTATTGCAAAAATTTTGCATTATTGTTTCTTAGAATTGTTTTATAAAACACTTTTGAAAACGATAGTTAAAAGAAAGAAATGTCAAGAAATTTATTTTTGAAACCTTTCAAGTAAAAGTAAACGTTTTTAACACATATGAACCTTTTACAAGGTCTTACAGCGGGAAAAAAATTTGTAATGAAAAAGCTTTTATAGAAACGCATATGGTTTCTGACAAAATCGCATTGATTTTAAATAAACAGCAAACGAAAATACATTAAAGAAGTTAATGTTAATTAGTTTTTCCGCCAACATTTTGTTTTAGTGCAGCACTCAGATATATATTTAAGCATCCCAGCAAAAACTGGGTAATGAATTGCTCTTACTCAATAACATACTTTTCAATGAGTATAACATACCTTCTAAGAAGTAGTTTTCTAATAACAAGATTATATTGTGAACGTAATAATTTTTTGTCAGATATCTAAAAAGAAATAAATGCTGCACATACTAGGAGCCACTTAAATTAGTTATTATGGTTCTCATTCGGGTTAACATACTTTAAGTAAAAGTAATAATATTTTCGACAGATGCTTATGAATTACATGACGGTTTCCAAATTGACTCTAAATGTATTTCTAAGTGTTTCTGTAAAACGCAACGTTCAGAATTAACAAACCTCAGTTTTATTCCTAGGAAGCCGAATATAATACATTATAAATAATCAGTTATGTAAGTCCATGCAATCAATCAGATATTTTACTTATTTAAAGCAAGTAGTTATATAATATTTTAAAAGTATTGACTCATATAATTCCTGATTTTTAATCTAAAGGGCTGCTTTAGTTGTTGATAGTAATGACTTCGCAAAATATGTATTCCCTATTTGTAAGCGGGTGCGCTAAGTACTTGCCACCAATGACATCGCTGTGTTAAAGTTATGGGGTAAAATGCCAAAAGGTAAGTAGTGCAACTATTGTATTTTTATCATTTTAACTCATTACAAAGCAATGCAAGTTTTTGCTGGGATATCATTGATTAACCAGATAAATTTGTTTAATAGCCCGTTTAAACTTTCCTCTTAGCTAATAAATGAAAATTCATTGTATGATGTTCATCACTAATTTTGTATTTTTCATTATTAAGTTAATCAGCCAGAGTAATGTTTTCATGCAACATCTGTCGATGTGATGATGCAATAGAGTCTGTCTCTAAGTTTTTTATTTTTATATGTTTTATTTTTTTGTTCGTTGGGGTTTTTAATGAGTGAATTGTTATAAGGTTCGTTAAGTTGTTGATTAACAACAAAAACAACAACAAGAACGAATAAAAACAAACAACATTTTTTAATGAAAAAACTTTTTTTGTGTTGATGTTCCTGCTCGAATAACTAAAACTAAAATAAAAATCAAATAAATGATAAAAAACTTTTGATGTTTTTTCTAGTATTGCCATGATTTAACATAAAGAAAGCAGAGTAATTGTTCCTTTCTTCAGTGTATTCACCTGCCAACAAATTTGTTTTTAACTTTTTACTTCAGCAGCCCTATTTAAGTTAATTGGAAAAGGATATGAGTTTGATGATCTCTAAAAAGCCGAAGGCTTTAAGGCTTAACTCATATAATAAATGGAAATAAGGAAATTCTGTTAACAAAAATTAACCCAACTTGTATCTTTAAATAAACATTACTTTAATACCACACACTTGGCACAGTCCTTAAGCCATTTATATGCTGTTTGTCGATGTTATCCAACATAATCTTTAAGAATGTTTCATCTTAATACTATCACCGCTCACACGGTTTGAGTGTGTAGCCTTTGAGGTGTATTTTTATTTATTGTTGTTGTTTTTGTGTATTTTTAGTTGAATTATTTGTAACCTTTGTTTGCATATAAACATAACAATGTGTTGGTTTATGGCTTGACTAATGATAAAAGTTCATAAAAATAAATGGCATAAAAAACATGTTGAAATGCATCAATACGTTCTTGCTTAATGTTCCTTTGAACAACTTTGAAGCCTAAGTTTTTGCACCACCAAATGTGTGGTTTAATATCTTAAATACATATATACCGTGCAGAACGTAACTGTTGATAACCGTTATTACCACATTTCAGTATAACAAGCTAAAGGGTTGCACAACACCACTTTCACTTACTCTTTAAACATTAAACATCAAGACTGTTATCCCACGTCGTGTGCACTTTTTTTATTTGCGTAAGTAAAATACAAATTGGATATTATACAAATATTTTGCTTTTTTATTTGACAAAAAATTTAGAAAATAAAAAAGACTTTAACATTTTTGATAATAACCTAAACTATTTGTAAAATAATCAGATAATCATTGGAATATCGCTAAAAACGAAAAAGATAACCTTAACACAGCCCGTTGTAATGGCGTAAGATCATCAACAAATTCCAGACACATAAGCGTTTCTGTTGCCATAATTAACTTTAAACACTTAAAACATTTCTAAAACAATGTCGGGTTAATGAAATTATGTGTTTTGTGAAAGTAAACCAAAAAATTGCTTGTGCAAGGCTTCTTAACACAATTAAACTTATTTCGCATTTTTGATGTGTCTTAAAAGATTTTTTTTGTATTTTTATTGTATTTCAGGAATTTTCTTATTTACGTTTTATTATTTCATTTGTTTTCGTTCAATGTTGGGATAAATTCCAACAAATTTAAAAGTTAAAGTTTTAATAGTTTTTTTGTTATACATACATTTTTTAAGTTTGTGGGAAGGTTTTTTGTGTATTTTATTACCAAAAAGTTTTGATTAATGGTAAAAAATAAGGTATGGGTATACATCGAATTTTTTAACTAAATAAAATCTTTTATGTAAATATAGACATTTTTTTTAATAAAATACTGCTGTTATATATTATACATTTGTTCTTGATTTCTATACGTACCTCTGTACGCATTCGCATTTTAATTGTATATAACGTATACGTACAGAGGTACATACGTAAAAATCCATATGATATTTTACAGAATGTTTGGACTTTAAAATATTCAATAAATTTTTTTTTTTAATTACGTATGGAAATAACACTACTTTTTTCTAAAATAATTAAATAAATAAATCTTTGCTTCACTATAAATGATAATTTAATAGATGTAAAGGCCAAAAATGTGTATATCAGACTCATCTAAGTTGAAGTTCTCTTCTACTTTTGTTTATTTTTAACAAGTAATTTATTAAACAAAAAGCATTATTTATTTAACCACGCTTATTTTGCTTACGTTTTGACCTTATCAAATAAGTTGTTTCACATTTTAT
This sequence comes from Paykullia maculata, assembly GCA_003055125.1. Taxonomy (NCBI): domain Eukaryota; kingdom Metazoa; phylum Arthropoda; class Insecta; order Diptera; family Rhinophoridae; genus Paykullia; species Paykullia maculata. The sequence continues at coordinate 5,438 of NDXZ01004265.1, read as the reverse complement.
TTCTACCATATGGGACAGCAGATGCTTTAAGTTTGACACTGAACACCCATACTTTTTTTCTAGACAAATGGTATGGAATATGTTTATGTGCATTCAAATGGAAGTTGTTTTGTTAATTTAATTATCAATATAATCGATGCTAAATTTCAAATTATATAAAGATATTTTTTTAATTAAATTTTGTCATCATTTAATTTACATTTTGTTTATAGAAAATATGTTTTTTAGTTTGAATTAAAAAAAAATGGTTTTTGAAAAACATTGATATTTTTCATTTTGTAAAACTTATGTTATTATATAAAGAGATACAGAGTTAAGGTAAAAATACAAATCTAAATAGGTTTTGCTTGTTCTTATTTTTTTAGTAATTAAATTTTTTGTTCTACCTAAAATGCTTTTTCTTTGCATTATTGGAAATAGACGTTGTTTCTTTAAAATATTTTGTAAGTATTTGCCTTCTGGCTTTAAAAAAAGCATAAAACAGTAAAAGAAAAAAATATCTAAGACAGTAATAAGCAAAAGTTATGTGACTTAAGATTACTGGGATTAGCATTGGGGAACAGTAACTACCAAAACTCTTACATGGAAATATTTAAGATATTTTAATTTGATTAACAGCATAATTTTTGCAAAACCCAAGCTATTGTAGTAGGGTTTTGTAAATAAAATATGTGCATTTATGTTAAATAAAGCCGTTTATACAAACTCCTCTTAAAATAAATATAAAATTAGTTAAATTTATTATCCGACTTAAGACTTCTTTTCATACGTTGTGTGTAATTGCTTTATTAAAAATGTACGAGAGTATAACTTAAGGCACTAAACGATATAAGGGGGGTGGTTTTTCTTGGGTAAGAAACAATTTTGAGTTCTTTGAAAACATTTTTGATTTAACCCTTCTCTCTGGATCATATAAATATTTTAAATTCGTTTGTAAATTTGTATGTATATGTCTGTTTAACGAATATAATTATTCTTGTATGTGTGCATATATGCATGTATGTATTTATTTATGTGTGTATGTATGTATGTACCTATGTATACGTGTATATTTGAATGTTTTTGAACACTTATTAACATCAACTACCTGTGGTTGAAATATAATGATAGAGTATAATTTTGGGGTTTTCTTGTTTTGCCATTATGTGTGTGAATGCGTATGACATTTGTTGTTTGCATATGATATTTTGAATCACACTTACTTAACACTGCAGACTCTTTAACACTTTATAAACACATGTGCTGTCACACATGCTTATGATAATTTCGCATATGTGAAGTTTAATGCTTTAAATTGCTTCTAGTTTTTTTCCATATCTTTTTTAGCGAAATGAAAAATAATAACAAATGCACACATATACAGGCTCGCAGCACACTAACACAAACAGCAATTCAGGTGTATAAACGCGATACCCATATAGGTGTGTGTGTATATCATGGGGGAATGGGAAACATATAATAATATTTACTTTATATTTAAATGGTTATAAAGACTTGTGCATACTATACCCACATACATAATCACATTGTTAACATTTTTCACTACTTCTACACAACTTCACTCCTTGCAACTTGTATTTAGTTGATTTTGCTGTTAATGTTGAAAAATGTTTTGCTTTTACATATATATTTAGGTTTTTTTCACGTTTGGCATTAACTTGACAATATTAGTCCTTCTCTAACAGTCTTGTTGTCTTCTTCGCCGCATTTTTACTTTTGTTTTTAAAGCTTAACAGATTTTTTCACATATAAGCGGAGGAAAAAACACTTTTATATATGCAAAAATAAGACAAGTGTGTATCTGTGTAGGCGGGGAACTTAAAAGATGCGGTTTATATTGAGTATAACAAGGATGTCTGCAACAGCATGGCAGTAGAAATAATATTATGAAAGAAACAGTGACATAAGTTTTAAGTAGTAGTACTCAAGAAAACAATTTGTTTGTATTTAACAAAAAATAAAACAAAAAAAACACGGACACATATACACACAAATGTACAACAGGGTAAATTAACAGAATGCCACTCCATACATATAATCAAATAAAATTTACAAGGTTCACTTAAAATAAGTAACTGTAACAAAAATAAAATTTCGAAAAATGTTTCGATCTTAATAAAATTGATCAAACTAAAGTTTATAATTCATGTTTTTTTCCGAATAATCGAATACGTTTTCAAATCTATTCGATTAGTTGTGTAATAAATTTGTGTATTATATAACATATCCATAACATTTTTATTTTATAAACATTTTTCGATTAATTCATATTATGGAACTTTTTAAAAATTTCTTGATAATTTTTTAAATTTCGTTCTCACTCACTAAATGGTAGGCGACGAGCAAACACCATACCCTATTGCCTAATAAAACTGTGAGTTAAATATATGATATTTACATCCAACACTAATCGCCGATCAAAGAGTGCTGATGATGAAATCCGTAGCTAGTTTCGAAAATGCATTCCACTCGGCTAGTGTCGGCAAAAACTTTCTGTTCAAAAATTATTATTCATTAAATATCACAATAATAAATAAAATTTCTAAGAAATTTTAAATGAACTAGAGCCCGAATAAGACCAGAAATAATTGTCTTAAAATAAATTAAAGTTCGTACTAAAATAACATTTTTTAAAAAAAAAATTCTAATTTTTTTATTTATGAAAAAAAAATTTAAAAAATTCTAAACAATTTCAATTTTGTTAAAAATCATATACATTTTGCTACAAAAAAATATTTTATGAACTTCTTTACTGTAGAAAATAAATCTTTTGTTTTATAGACAATTTTCAATATACATTAATTCTATAGAAACTTTTGATCTTTACAAAGTTTTAGTTCCTTCAAAATTGTTTGTTAAATTTTTTTGGTTTGTAAGAATTTTTACTAAAATTCTTTTTTAGAAAAAAATTTAGTTAAAATTCCATTTTCAAAGGGAATTTTTGTTAAAAACTTTATGTGAAAACTTTTTTTATAAGTTTGATTTATTAAGGATTTTTCAAATACTTTTCATAACATTCCACATCTGATTTTTTTTAACATATCAGTCTTAATCCATGCAAACAAATAATGTTTGTATGTAAGTATGTATGTATGTATATATGTACCACTGTAGTGTGTAAATGTACGTCACTGTTCATTGCTGTGTAACTGTGTATATGTTTGGTGTAGATTTTCTTGACAGATGACATAATTAGAATCAACTCGTGTGATACTTTATTTAGCATATTTTCTCTTGAATTTTTCTAATTCTTCCACTACTTTTAACTTGATCTCCCTATCAATTTTCCTTAAGGTAAAAGTTTTTTCCATCAAACACTTTTCTTAACTTTTACTGTAAAATTAAACATTTATTTTACTTATATGTAAAAAAGGTATGCGGCAGCACATTTGTAAAACAATTTTTTTTTAAATATTCATTCTCTGTCTTGTGGTGTTTTAAAACGAAAAGGAAACGATATTAACCCTCATATAACCAATATAAAAAGTTACAACTCGTTCCAAAATATTTAAAAAACACAAACATGTTAAAATTATTTACTTATTTGAATTAAGTTTTTGATAGATAAATATAAAAAGGGGAAACCCCTTTAATATTGCTGAACATCCCTTGAGTGAAGTAAACTCATATAAATGACAGATATTTGTTTAGCTGCATTTATTTACCCAATTATTTTTATATATAAATTTTAAAATAATTCAGGTATCAGGATATTTCTTTCAAACACAATTTGGCAACATAAGGGCTAAGGATAACCCACAAAACAACGTACAACGAATTTCTAATGAAAATTTATGGTACAAAAAAAAATTTAGCAACAAATTCCAAAAAATTGCGTTAATTTGCCATCATAGATACGCACTTGAATAATGTTAAAATTTACATTTTTCTTAAGGTTTATAAATATATTTTTATTTTTTATCCCATTAAAATACAAACATATGTCTGTATATATAAATATGTCTACAATCTTTCTTAATATTGCTTTTGTATACAAAAGTATATAAATACATATATGAAGCACATGAATAATTTTATTATTATTATTTTAAAAAAGAAAAAACAAAAAGAAAACCTTAAAATATTAAATGGTAAATAGACAAAAATATCGTAATAAATAAAAAAGTTTATTAAAAAAAAGTAATCAAAGATAAAGTTTTAGTCCTGTTAACAATCGCAGCAGTGGCACACTTAAATTACTTGGTTTTACCAAGACAGTACCACATGTTATCCCTTATACGGATGGGTCTGACCAAACATTTTTTAAGTTTAAACTTAATTTAAATGTATTTATTAATTAGCTAAAGGCTTGAAGCTTCAGGTATCTTTCTAAAATATTGTAAGCTTTTAGTAACTATATAAAACAAAACTGGTAAATATGAAAATAAAATCATTGTTATAAGGACATTTTGTTGTTAACATTACATTCGTAACACATGTGGTCTGGCTGGATCCACATATATTCCAAAATGAAAAACTAGCAGAAAACTCAATATTTTGGTTAAAAATATTTAAGTCCAGCGTTTCAACAACATTAAAATATATACTAATCAGGTTTTAGCTGTTTAGAAATTTAGTACAACTATTAGCGTATTATTTAATAAACCCCATATGCTAAATAAAGAATAGTAGTAGTACAAACAAAAACAAATTTTTTTTATTTGATTTTCTACTTAATTTTGTAATATTTATAATTATTCAAGTAGTTCAAAAAACATATGCTAAAAAGGAAAATAAGGTAAAATATAGCTGTTATAATGCAAATAGAGCAACAAAAGTTATAATTTTCCACATGAATACATAAAAATATAAAGTGGGTTTGGCCAGGCACATGTGTAACGAATGAAATGTAAACGAAATTAATTGACAACAAATTTGCGATAACTTTGAGATATAATAAAAAATTGTTATAAGTCTTTTTATTAAATTTAATTTCAATTTTATAGATTTTTTTCATGTAATAGCTAATCAGTGCCTCGTTTCTGTAAATATTTGTAAGAAGTACTCACATCGAGAAGTGTGAAACAAAAAATTCCACCATTTCTCGATTTGTGAGTTAAAAGTGTTTCTGTATTTTAATGTGAGAAGAGGCAGCACTGATTCTGGAATACTGGAATATTTCCATTAATCAACTGTCAAAAGAAAAACCAGTGCTGCTACATATTACTTAGAAAAGTCTTAAAATTTCTCTAAAATTTTATGTAGTTTTGAATAACTTTGCAAAATAAAGAAAATTACCTATTTTAATAACATTTTTGTATAATGCCAGTTTAAAATATTTATAAATATTTTAATTTTAGATACACATACCTACATATATATATTTTTCAAATCTTTTTGAATTTTCAAAAACTTTAAGCAAGAAAAATCCTTACAATTGACAACACAGCTAAAAAATAAAATATGTAAATTAAACAAAGGTAATAAGTATGTATATA